>JABFAF010277318.1:0-27702 GCA_013677275.1 Gossypium schwendimanii | reverse complement strand
GCATCACTTATGTTAATTAGCATAATTGCCATTTTGGCCCCTTTCTATTTTCTTTTAATCTATAATTCAACCTTTGCCCCTTATTCAATTTATTCCTTTTTCCTAATTACTCTTAATTAAGCTAAATTCACCTAATTAAAACTTAATTAGACACACTACTAGACTCACAAATATTCCTAATAATTATTTACGAACCCATCTTGCTAAGACGGAGGCCCGATAATGTACTTTTTCGATGTCCATGAATTTTGGGTTATTTCATACGCTTTCCTTTGTTATATACCATTATGAAAGCTACTAAATATGTGTCTATCTGTGACCTTGTTATAAGTGTGTTACCTTTATAGGATATCTTAATATCTTTTGGATAAATTCATTCTCCCAATATGATCATGGTAACCATTACATATCCATTCATGAAAAAGTCAATTATTAACAAATAATAATTAAATCATTTATCTCTAAGAAAAATTACTCCTGACTGTGTTACTTTTCATTCATCATGTAATGTTGATGAGACGATATGATTTACCCTTTATTGGGCTATAAATTTCATTGTTATGGAATGATGCTACATCATGCATATTTTTTGCAAAATAGTCCATTTTTTCAAAATTTCAGTATTTTACAATTTAGTCATTATTTCTATTTTTGTCAAAATTGAACACCTTATTCAATAAATTTTCAATATATACATATATAAACATTTCTAATCTATTTAATATAATTAAAAAAACTTCAAATCATCCTTTACTTGATTTAATAAATTTTTAATTTAAATTTATCACTAATGATTTCATAGTTTCTTTGAGTTCCAATTTAATTTCTTTATTCCAAATAACCATAATATATTTTTTTCATACAAGAACAAGTTCTCAATCATTCTTACATATGAATTATACAATCATTCATCAATATAAATTCACAACTTTAATTTCTTATAAATAACTTAATAAATTTACCAAAAATAATTATTTACTAACGTAAAATCAATATAAAATCATCCATCATTCTTTTCTTACTTCTAACACAATATTTCCATCTTTAATAATGTTATACCCCCTCTGACCTAGGATACATGGAAACATGAGAAGTGACTAAAAAGACATCTATGGTCGACCTTTTTGACCGCCTCCAAACATGCGAACGTCTGGAATGGAAATACTGCAACAAATAAATATATAATTAAACAGCGATGTCCACAAGTATACGAGTCAAATTGTAATATAGTAAAAAAAAAATGTTACAACAAAACACTTCGGAAAGTATTTCGAAGATTGTAACCAATGGAGCACAGATTGGAGAAATTTGTTATTGATTTAATTGCAAAAAATAAGTACTAATCTAATCAAGTTCTGAACTAGTAGTGTGAATACAAATTAAAGTATTAATTAAATCAATTAACCTAAACTAAGCTACAGATTGGAGAAATTTGTTATTGATTTAATTGCAAAAAATAAGTACTAATCTAATCAAGTTCTGAACTAGTAGTGTGAATACAAATTAAAGTATTAATTAAATCAATTAACCTAAACTAAGCTAATGGAATTTCCTAGTCCTAATGTTGACAATGCGAGCTCTCAGCCTATAATCGATTAAATCCCTAATTATCAACTAAATCATTAATTACACTCAACTGAGTTATTACCACCCTTAGCTACGGATACTCTCTTGATCTCATCTTCACTAAGGATTACCACCTAAGTCATTTTAACATCCCAAGATAGGGCCTAGAAGTTTGGACTTCACAAGCAGGGGATTCATTAGTAGTAAGATGAGCTAGTGTCTGCCAGAAGACTTTTAGCACGGTTCATTAGTAAGATCGATTAGCAGTGTATGCCTAAGGATGTGGTAAGGATTGTTAGCTAGTTGATTTGGCGAATTGGGTTCAACAGTTAATTTGGGGAGCTAGGGTTCGTCGGTTGGTTTGGCGAGTTGAGCTTCACTAGTTGGTTTGGCTAGTTGGGGTATGCTAGTTGGTTTGGCGAGCTGGGGTTCGCCAGTTGATTTAGTGAACTAGGGTTTGCCATTATAAGTCGAGTTGCACTTAAATTAGGAAATTGACTTGCTTTCCAATTAGGACACTATCTATGCACGTAGCCTTTTCCTAAGTCAAGTAGGGTACACTAAGAGTACTAAAACATCTAGTGCCTATAAATTAAGCCTTTCTCATAGAGATATCTCTTATTGATTATTCTTTTTTTCACGTCTTTGTTCTGAATCAAAATTTTTAGAAACCAAGGTAAGCCTCTGTTATGCTAAGGTAAATTTTCTAGCAAACTAGGTTTACTTGTATATTTGGATTTTATTTGTTTTGTTTGTTAAGTAA
Source organism: Gossypium schwendimanii (assembly GCA_013677275.1). Taxonomy (NCBI): domain Eukaryota; kingdom Viridiplantae; phylum Streptophyta; class Magnoliopsida; order Malvales; family Malvaceae; genus Gossypium; species Gossypium schwendimanii. The sequence goes on along the minus strand of JABFAF010277318.1, from coordinate 25,373 downwards.
TTTGTGTATGTTTATGTATGTTGTGAACCAGCTAAACCATCTACCAGCAAGGACAAAGGAAAATAACAACTTTTTAAAATTCTCAACTAATCTGTGAGTGTTCAGGGATTGCCATTTGTGTACAAACCATTGTGTTTTCAGGAGCTTAGTTTTTTTTATTTAAAAAAACTAAGTTCCAAGAGTAAGCTTTTCTATAAAATCTATTTTCAAAATCAACGATTATGTTTTTAAAGATGTGTTTTATGTGTGCTTTTACAGGAGCTTATGTTTTAAATATTTTTAATATATGTTTTAAAAGCTTGATTTTACAAACTGTATTTTTGCAAGCTCTTTATGTAAGCCCTATGTTAGATATATTGGCATACCAAAGGATTGTGAGTGTTCACCTATAAGTTTTGTGATTTGGGTGTTAAGGCCCTGAGACACGTAGAGAGATAAGAGAATGTCGAGCTACGCTCCATTCAAAGGGACATGTTGGTGTACAATAGGGTGTTTAGCTTTATTCTACACTTATGAGACATGTTAAGGACTCTTTGGGTCACAAGTGAGACGTTATAAGAAGATTCACTTATCCAATTATACAAATATGAGAAGTATAAGAACATGTTTTATGATCAATATACGAACAAGAACAAGAACAAGCTTAAGGACATGTTAAGTTCATGAATATGTTTTATGTTTTCTTAGGAAAACAAACCAAGTTTTTAAGTATGATTTCCAACTAGTACATGTGAAATTATTTCAAAAACTTATATGTTTCTATAACAAGAAAATAACTGCGAACTAGGTCTCTCACCTTCACGGTGAACCCAGTTCACGAAATAATTTTTAGACTAAGTTTTTTTTTTTAAGTTTGTATTTTAAGCCTACTTTGATGTTTTCTGTATATTCATTAAGTTCTTAATGAGCTTACCCACTCCTCTCTTACTTCATAGGTAAGTAGTTCGCCAAAGGCAGTGGCGAAGTGATTGATCCCAGCAAGGCTAATTAGGATGGGTATCAGCGAACCCTGGAAAAGGCAATGTGGTTATTTGCTTGGGATTAGTGATATTGTGTTGAATGACTTTGCTATTTTTTCTAGACTCGATTTTTCCTTAAGTTTATTTTTATTTTCAATTTTGCGAACCATAGAGTTAAATACTTATTTTTTTGATTTTCTTGAATTCCTTCAGTATGAATAAAGATCTAAGTTTCATTATCCTTCCTTTTTTGCGCGACCTGTTATGTTCTTCAAATTCAAACTAAGTATGACTTAACCCCTTATGAGAGCTAGATTTGATGTGAGATATCCATGCACGTGGTCCCTTGTGTTTGCAACCTTAATTTTGCATGTGAACCCTTATTAGCAAAAACTTACGTGTTAGTGACCTTTCTTGTTGTGAAACCCGTATTACATACGAACCTATGTTGTTATGTAAACTTATGCTATATGGAGTACGCGAACCTATGTGTTGTACATGCCTTAATATTATGTTCTAAGTACTTGTGTATTTTTGTTAGAATATGTGAACCTTAAAAATATTTTTTTATTACTTCATGTGAACCCTTTCTCTTTACGCAATTTTATGCGCTTGCATGTTTTATATTTTATGCATGTTATTATGACTTAACCGCTGTATTTTGATAACTTAACATATTTTCATACTGTAAATCCATGGTGTGTTTGTAAGGCCCTGAAAATAGGTCTAGTAGTTTCGGGTAAGTTTACCGGGTTTCAAGTGAAAATTAGGAATTAATCGGGTTAATTAGAGATTTATATTCTTAATTAGTTAGCTTAATTTCATCTAAAAATTGGTAAATAATATTTCAAAAAATAAAAAAATATTTTTAGAAAAATTAATTTTATGGTTTTAAATAATTTTGGGTAAAAATAAATATTTTTGGTTAAATTGGAATTTAAAAATAATTTAAAATGGGGGTTTAATTGGCAGATTTAAAATATTAATTAAATGAGACTAATTTGAAAAAAAAATGGGAAATGTGTAAGAAGTTTTATAGCAAATGAACCATATTTTTTAAATTTTAGAGGGAAAGGAGCAAATTGTAAAATAAGGGAAAATGAGGAGTGGCCTAATGGCAAATTCCTCAAATTTTGAAAATTCGGTGGGGGTATTCAGTTTTAAAAACTTTGCAACTATCTCACTTTTCACTCATTTTTCACCCGAATTGAGAGATTATTCTCTCATTTTTTTGCTTGTTTTCATAAACAAAATATAGAGAATGGATCTAAACCTTTTCTCTCCCAAAATTCTCTCTAAAATCTCTCAAATAATTTTCAAAGTTGGGAAAAAAGTCATCCGAATTTCTTCAAGTATTTTGATTCAAACTTCCAAATCAATGGTTTGAGTTCAACTGAAGGTAATCCTCATCTCTAAACTTGTTTTTTACTTGATTTCAATCATTATTTGTTAATTAAAGTGATTATAATGAATTTTCAACTTTAATTTCTTCTTTCTTGAACTTAAGGATGAACAATACTGGATCTTTAATTTTGAGTTGGAATCTAAATATTAATGGATGTCTAAGCTCAAAATAGGTCTAATAATAGGTTTTTAATCTTAAACCAAAAGATCAAACACGTTTTATGGATCAATTTTAGGAAATTTGAATTTGATCAAGAACATGAATGATTTTTCTGGAAAATTATGAAACGGATTAAATGTGGAAATTAACACTTAGAATACATGTTGTTGGACTAGGAATGAAGATTAGAATTGGTTTGAGGTGCTAAAAAGGGAGTTTAGTTGAGGAATTCCATAGTTCGGCTTAGTTGTGCAACATTGGTAAGGTAGTTTAGAGCAAAAAGGGAAATTTGAACACATTTTTGCTTAAATAGCTAAGTGTGGATGTGAGTGCTATTAAGGTTTAATTAGTGTTATTAATGGCTTAATTGCATATTGGATGGTTAGATTTGCAAAAACAGGTTTTATTTTATAAATGAGAAAAATGACAATTGGTTTGGTAAGTTGTGTATAATGCTTTTAGCATGATTAAATTGTATGGAATAAATTGATATTTGCAGCATGAATTGTTGATTTATTGGAAATTTGATAAAGGTGTTCTAATTGGTATATGAATATTGGGAAAATTATTTTTCTATGCTTAATTTTATTGATGTCAAAATTGCTTAGCAGCATGCTTTTACTTGCATTTTAACATACTAAATTAAGTGATTAAACAACAGATTTTATGTCTTGTATGTATGGTTATATTGAAAATATTGCATAGTGGACCCATTGGATATAGTTGGCATGCCATAGGATTTGTTAGTACTCACCATTATTTGTGATATTTTGAGCATATGGCTTATGGTGGACTAATTTGTTTGGAGTAGATAAGGAAGTGTTGGGTTTGAGTCTCCATTCATCGGGTTATTTGAGGCACTATAAGGGAGTGTATGGCTTCGGTCCGCTCAATTTGGAGGACTGTATTTGATTTATGGGAGTTCAGAGATTCGTTTATCCAATGTATGATCACACGTTTACTTATTGCCATAGATGTATTATACCAATATAATTGATTGATTGAGCCAATATAATTGAATGTTTATGTGTTAAAAGATGATTTTACATGCTAAGGAAAAATTGATTCTTAATTCTTGAAATAGCATGTGATGTTACGGTGAAATGTTAACATGTTGTGACTGAAAATTTAATGCTTAATTGCTTTGATTTATGCACTATTAGGTGCAAATTACTTTATGTTTTTACTATCATTCACTGAGCTTTTTAAGCTCACACCTTTACTTTTCGTGCAGAGAATTTTCGAGAAGCGAGTGCAGGGGTGATCCAAGAATAAGGCTCGATAATGGCTTAAGAAATTTACTTTAGAGACTATATAAGGGCATTGTGATGTTTTTGGGACTAGTGTTATTTTACTTGTAATGGACATTGGATATTAAATTTTGGACATTAATTTTGGTGATTTTATAATTGCTTTAATACATGATTTTATGTCTAATTGATGTTTGATTTATGGTATGCTGATGAGTGTTCGTACGGTGGTTGATAACACGGTGTATGTAGCATGTATTTTATACTAACAATGTTTAATTGAAGCTTACCATAGAGTGGATTGCTTGCGACTAAGGTATGTAGCTCTTGTGAATTAATTGGTGTTTACTAAGCATGTAATTGAGTGTTAAATTTTGATTAATTGTTGCATATTTGTGGTAAATAAATTAAATTGGAGATGTGTGGATGTTTATGGTAATTAATTGTAACTATTTCAAGTTTAATGGGTAAGTAAAATATGTAAAATCGGGTAATTAAAACGAATTCTTGGCAAAATAGGTGCAGTGGTTTGCACACTGGCATGAGTCTTTTAACACAGGCGTGTGGGTTTTTGAGGGTTTGATTTTTGGTTTTTGTAATAATCTAATTTGCTTAATTTATAATTTAGTCCTAAAACTTGATTAGATTAATTGAAGCCTTTAATGATAGGGAAACTTGGTAATATTTTAGGATTAGACTTGTAACTATTAATATTTGGTAGAAACACTCTCAATTTTAAGTTTTAAAATGTACTAAAAGTTTGTAAAATTTACGATATAGTCCATAACAGTAAAACTTGAATTAGACATAGTAAATGAACTTGAATTAAGCTAAAATTTTTAGGGCTTGCATTATTGACTAAAAAAAGGTCGCGAACTATTTAGAAATAAAATTGGGATAGTTTAACCTTAGGTGGTAAAATAACCAAAATACCCTTAAGTTTAAATACTTAAAAAGTTTAAAAATGGTTCACAAATTGCTTTTGCATTAATAAATAAGAGTTAATTAGTCATAAATAATGTATTATAAGGTTGGGGTGTGCGTCAGGTGGTCGTTAGCTAGACATTCGCTTCGGTGGCTAATGTTATGCTTCGAATTCAGACCAGTCCACCCCGGTCGAGTTTGGGGTGTCACACTGTTGAAGGTTAAGTTGGAAGTTAATGGAGAGTCACTCCAGTGGCTAATGTGACATGCCAGATTTGGGTCAAACCAACTTGACCAGGTTTGGGGTGTTATATTTGTTGGTATTAGAGCTAGATATGTTCGTCAGGCTAATTATCTGACAAGTAAGTTTGCTACAATGGTGAGGTATGTACACCAGGTTTGGCGTAGTAGGCTGGCCAGAGTTGATAAGGTAAGATCCTCGAGTTATAAATGTATTGGAAGTGTTATGAAAGTGTGGTTGCTTGATTGGGGTAGGACTAGGAACAACATTACCTTGGTTCAGTTGTATCTTTCGCAGGTCTATGCTTCAGATCATCTGTTTGCTACTTGCCATTCTAGAAAGTAGTGTTGTTTTTACGAACTATGCTCACAAGTATCTCTGTTAATTGCAAAAATGAGTTTTCAGGATTGCTTATTAAGTTTGGGATACCCATTTGTGTATGTTTAATGTCTTACCTAAACTAGTGTCTCGCATATGTTTAGATTTGGTGAGAATGCCTCCCCGAAAAGTTAACATGAACCGTTTGAATGAAGCTGCCAATCCCTTTGAAGGAAGCAGGACTTCTGCAGTACATGAGCGACCTCGCAGGGAAAATGTTTTGGAAGATGGTATGGAACCACTAGTGCAAGCTATTATAGGGGCTTTTCAATAAGTTGCTAGTGCCAATACTACTCTTATGAGCAGAGGATTGACATTGGAATGTTTGCGAACTTTGGGTGGTAAAGAGTTCAATGGTGTTAGAGGGTCTGATCCTAGAAAGGTAGAGTATTAGCTTGAGGGTGTTGAGAAAATCCTTAAGTAGATGTTGTGTACTGATGAAGAGAAGTTAGGATGCACTATGTCCTTACTCTCTAGCAAATCCCATCACTAGTAGAACATTGTGAAACAAGGGACTATTGCAAACCATTTAATGTGAGATTTCTTCTTAAGAACCTTTAAAAAGAAATTCATGGGCGAGCAGTATATGGAAGCTCGCAAGTGAGAGTTTATCAGTTTGGTGGAAGGTGAGCTATCTATGGCTGAGTACGAGGTAGAGTTCGTGTGACTAAGATAGTATGCAACTAAGATGGTTTCGCATAAAAAAGGCTCATTTTTAGAGGTTTCACTTTGGGTTGCATCACGGCATACAACTCTATTTGGTAACTCATGATACAACAAGGTTTGATGAGTTGGTGGATAAGGCAAATACTATTAAGGAGATCAAAGCTCCACAAGATGAAACAAGAGTAGGAAAGTAAGTGTCTGAGTGAGCATCAAAGAGGGATCGCGACTCGTGAAACACTGATAGGAATTTCAAGTGAAGCTTCAGAATAGATCACTCATAACAGTAATGCAATACTTAGGATGGAAAAGAGAGTTTGTAAAAGTCTACAAGCTAGCCACTTTGTGACCACTGTAAGCGAAGACATCCTGGTAAATATCGTAAAAGGATTAAGGGATGCTTCAAGTGTGGATCCTTAGACCATTTGATAAAATATTTCCCAAAAAGACAAGAGAGATCACAAGTACAAAATGCAACCCTCACCTAAGTGCGAGCTAGTGCTTGTGGACAAGGTCGAGGCAAGGGCAACGATACAAAGCAAGTTGGGTAGCGAACTTTAGCTCACACTGTTACTACCCAAGATGAGCTAGAAGGCCTTGCACGAATGTATGTTGTAAGGGAACAACATGAATAGGGTTCGACCGATGTTATCATAGGTACCTTCATTCTGTGAACTATACCATTGTCTTCCTTGATTGACTCTGGTTCCACGCACTTGTATGTTCTAAGGAAACTAGCTTATGAGTTAGGAATTTCAATAGAAACCATAGATAAAGGTGTTATTGTCACTAGTTCATTTGGTGAGAGTATATTGGTTAACAGGGTGTACCGTTGGTGTCCATTAGTGATCCAAGGACTAGTTTTCTATGCAAACTTGATGGAGTTTCCATTTTATGGGTTCAACATAATCTTGGGGATGGATTGTTTGGCTAAGAATAAATCCAAGATTAAATTCGAATTGAAAAGAGTCACCTTACGAAGCAGTAAAGGCAGGGAAATTTTCTTGATAAGTGAGTGACCAACTTCGTATGTGCGCATTAAGACAACTAATTTATGAAACAATTTTTAAAGCCCAATTTTACTGCCAGCGTATAGATTAGTTGCAATATTTATAGTCTGCCAATAGAGTCTAAGCGTACAGGCTCTATTTTATCTTTTGATCTCAATTTTATTAACTTAGATGAATTATGTCTGATTTATCTTCCAATCTCACCCATTAATTTGGAACTAATGAATGGGTGCGCGACAAGATTACCTTCTGGTCTCACTTGTCTTGATATTCTTTTAGGGGCGTAACTTCTTAATTTCTTAGGTCTATTTGATTTAGTCCAATTTATTATGATTTAGTCATTTTTCCAAAGATTTTATTTTACCCATATCTCAATCAACCAACCTCGCTTGATACTTAGCTACTCATACTCAAAGTAAAATAAACAAACATGGAAATGAAAAAGAAGGAAACCATGAAAGTAAAGCTTAAGAAAAATATCAAAGTTGAGATTGTTATGTAAGAAAATGTAAATAACATGCAACTAAAAGTATTTAACAAGAAAATCTAAAGCAATAAACATAAAAGGAACAAGTTTTGATAGATTTAAATTAAAAAAAAAAACTGAAATGCTTTTGGCTAAGATTTAAAGCATTTAAGTTAGTAACATGAAACTAACGTAGAAGAAAAGAAAATAAAAATCCTCAAAAAAGTGCAGAGAAACCCAAGAGAAAACTAAAACTAAGCTAATATGTGTCTCTATCCTCTTCAGCAATTTTTGGCTATTTTAAGTTGTATTATGGTAACTTTTCATTGCCAAAAATGCCTCTACATGGGCCTTGAGTGATTGGTGGACCTGGTAGACAAAGACTACCCTTTTTGTCCAAGTTTGTCCTTCTCATGAAGGTGATATTACGATACCCAGTAGAGGATACCACGATACCTTGAGAAGTGTTGAGCCTTAGGGTCTTCCTTGTAAGGTGGTTATCGCGATACCGAAAGAGATATCGCAATACCACTAAAGGGAGTCTATGCTCTTTTATACTGTTTGAGGTATCACGATTCTAAGGTGTGGATATCGCGATACCTTTTTCCTTGGTGCCTTTCTTGCTCCTTTTTTACCTTCAACACATCCCTATACCACTTAATGACATGTTAGGCCTTCTAATGGTGCTATTGGCCAATTTAGGTCACAAGATGAGAAAAAATGAGACATTTCCACTTATTAAATGAAAATATAAATATAACGAACAACTACACTAATGACGCTATTTTTCTCAAGAAAAATCTCCTTAAGTACATTGAAAAAACCTAATTTTCCACATTAATTTTTGGTAGATCAATGAGCAAGCTCAATTTATATCTAATGTGGTCTTGATAATAAAAGCAGAAAAGATGTTGGGTAAGGGTTGCGAAGCCTATATCACATTTGTGATGGGTTCGCAGAACAAGGTGATAGGGGTTCGCGAGATACGTACTATAAGGGACTTTATTAATGTGTTTCTAGATTAGTATAGCGAAGTGGAGTTCACCATTGAGTTGTACCTTGGTAGTTTGCCAGTATCCATTACACCATATCGCATGGCACCAAAGGAGATTAAGGAACTAAAGATACAACTTCAGGAGTTACTTGATAGAGATTTCATTTGACCAAGCATATCACTATGGGGATCGCCAGTTCTGTTTGTGAAGATGAAAGATGGAAGCTTAAGAATAAGCATTAACTATAGGCAGTTGAACAAATTGAACGTAAAAGGAATTACCCTTTGCCAATAATTGACGACTTGTTTGACCAGTTGCAAGGTGCCACAGTTTTTTCAAGGATAGATCTACGATCTAGTTACTACCAACTTAAAGTAAATGAGATCGATGAGTTGAAGGCAACATTTAGAATAAGGTATGGGCATTATGAGTTTCTGTTTATACCTTTTGGGTTGAAAAATGCACTTGTAGCATTCATGGACCTCATGAATCGAGTGTTCCATTAATACTTGGATCGGTGTGAAGTGGCTTTCATAGATGATATGTTGGTGTACTCGCGAACTGAAGAAGAACATGATGCTTATTTGCAAATTGTGTTCAAAATTCTACGAGATAAGTAACTATTCACGAAGTTTAGTAAGTGAAAATTTTGGCTCAAAGAAGTTGCATTTTTTGGGGCACGAGGTTTTAGTAGAAGGGGTTCTCATAGACCCAAAGAAGACTGGAGAAATTGTGGAGTGGAGATTGCCAAAGAGTGCTATTAAAGTACGAAACTTTCTCAGGCTCTCAGGGTACCATTGCAGGTTTTTTGAGGGGTTAATGACCATAGCAGCACCATTAACAAAGTTAGTCTAGAAAAATGAAGAGTTCACATGGATAGAAGAAAGGAAACAAAGCTTTGACAAATTTAAGGTGATACTCACCAAAGCACATGTGTTAATCCAACTAGAACCAAGAAAGATTTTGTGGTCCATAACGATGCCTCGCACACAGGGCTAGGATGCTTACTGATGTAGGAAGGGAAGGTGGTAGCCTATCCTTCTAGGCAATTAAAGATCCATGAGTGAAACTATCCAACCCATGATCTAGAGTTAGCAGCTATGGTTTTAACACTCAATATTTGGCGACACTACTTATACGGTGAACAATGTACTATTTATACAGATCATAAAAGCCTAAAGTATTTGCTCACATGAAAGGAACTAAACTTGCAACAAAGAAGGTGGATAAAGTTGCTGAAGGATTACAACTATACGATAGAGTATCACCCTGGCAAGGCAAATGTGGTAGCTGATGTACTAAGCAGGAAGTCAGTATGCGAGCTGCAAGCTTTGTTTGCGCAAATTGAGTGTAAGAAGTGATGGCTCAAAGAACTACAAGTAAGGCTAACGTCATCACAACATATCAAAGAGAAACAACCTACATATGAGGAATTGGCGAAGTGAGTCCGCCAAGTGGAACAAGGAGTGCGAGGGGACTTTACATTAAATGATGAAGGAGTACTATATTTTTGTGGAAGCTTTTGCGTACCTAATGGCAAGGAGCTTCAACATGTAATCCTTAGCGAGGCTCACAATAGTTTCTATGAAATGCAACTTGGAAGTAACAAGATGTATCGTGACCTTCGCGAGTTGTATTCATGGCCTGTATTAAAGCGAGCTGCTATAGAATTGTTGCAAAATGCTTAATTTTTTAGAAGGTGAAAGTAGAGCACCAATATCCATCAGGACTACTTCAACCATTAAAAATTCAAAAGTGGAAAAGGATCACTATGGACTTTGTGTCAGCTTTGCCACTAACTTTGACAAAGAAAAATGGTATTTGGGTGATTGTGGATCACCTTACGAAGAGTACACATTTTTTATTTGTTCGCACAAGCTACACTGTGCAAAGGCTTGTAGAGATATACATTGCTGACATAGTGAGACTTCATAGTGTATTAGTTTGCATTATTTTCAATCAAGATCCTTGATTCAACTCAAGATTTTGGAAGATTTTGTAAGAAGTTTTAGGATTGGAGCTTAAATTTAGTACTGTGTATCATCCTCAAATAGATGACCAATCTGAGAGAGTGGTACAGGTTCTGGAAGACATGTGGCAAAGCTGTGAGTTAGAATTTGTAAGAAACTATGAATGTTACTTAATTTTGGCAAAATTCATGTATAACAATAATTACCAAGCAAGCATTCAGATGAAACCCTTCGAAGCATTGTTTGGAAGGATATGCCAAACACCTAAGTGTTGGGCTGAGTGGGATGAGAAGTGAATGGTTGGACCTGAGATGGTTCGTGAGACAGAAGACAAGGTGAAGATGATATGTGAATGGTTGAAGGCTACATCAGACAGACAAAAGCCTTATGTTGATTTAAAACGGCGAAATGTTGAGTACCAAATGGGTGAACAAGTGTTTCTTAAGGTCTCTCCATGGAAGAAAGCCCTAAAATTTGGGCATAAAGGAAAACTAAGTTCGAAATTCATTAGTTCTACAAAGTGACTGAAAAGATAGGTCTAGTAGCTTATCATCTTAATTTGCCTTGCGAACTTGATCGAATTCACAATGTATTCGATATGTATATGTTAAGAAAGTACCATGCAGACCCATCCCATATTATCTCAACAGATGAAATTGAGGTGCGACTTGATCTAACATATGATGAGTAACTAGTAAAGATTGTGGCTTGTGAGGAGAAAGTTTTGCGAAATAAGAAGATTCTTTTGGTCAAAGTCTTATGGCGAAACCACAAGACTAGTGAAGCTACATGAGAAATAGAAGAAGCAACGAGATAATAGTATCTTCAACTATTTAGAAAAGAACATTTTGAGGAAGAAATATCTTAAAAGAGAGTTCTAACATCTCGAGATAGGCTCTGGAAGTTTGAATTTTGCAAGCAGGGGGCTCAATAATGGTACGGTGAACTGGTGTCCACAAGAAGACTTTCAGCAGAGTTTGCACAAAAGGATCAACGAGTAGTGTAGGCCTAAGGACGTGGTAAGGAGTACTCGCTAGTTCATTTGGAAAATTGGTATTTGGAAGTTAATTTGGCGAGCTCGGTTTCACTAGTTAATTTGGTGAGCTGGGCTTCACCAGTTGGTTTGGCGAGCTAGGGTTCGCTAGTGAATTTGGCAAGCTGGGGTTCACAAGTTGGTTTGGCAAGTTGCGGTTCACCAGATAGCTTGGCAAGCTAGGGTTCACCAGTTAGCTTAGCGAACTAGGGTTCGCCAGTATAAGCCGAATTACACTTAAAGTAGAAAGTTAGCTTGTTTTGAAATTAGGACATTATCTATGCACATAATCGTTTCCTAAGTTAAGTTGGGTATAGTAAGAGTACTAAAACACTTAGTGCCTATAAATTAAGCCCTTATCATAGAGATTTCTCTCATCTATTATTCTTTTTGACAAGTCTCTATTTTGAACCAAAGTTCTTAGAAAGCAATGTAAGCCTCTGTTCTACTAAGTTTAATTGTCCGGGAAACTAGGTTTTCTTATATGTTTGAATTTTGTGTATTTTGTTCGTTAATTAATTTATGCATGTTTGTGTATGTCGCAAACCAGCTAGACCATCTACCAACAAGGACAGAGGAAAAGTAAAGCTTGTTAAAATTCTCAGCTAATCGGTGAGTGTTTAAAGATTGTCATTTATGTACGAACCATTGTATTTTTAGGAGCTTAGGGTTTTTTTAAAAGATATGTTTTATGTGTGCTTCTACACAAGTTTATATTTTAAATATTTTAGAAGTATGTTTTAAAAGCTTGAGTTTACAAACTGTGTATTTGCGAGCTCTTTATGTGAGCCCTATGTTGGATATATTGGCATGCCAAAGGACTGTGAGTCCTCACCTATAAGTTTTGTGATTTGGGCATTAAGGCCCTATAACATGTGGAGAGATAAGGGAATGTCGAGCTATGCTCCATTCAAAGGGATATGTTGGTGTACAGGAGGGTGTTTAGCTTTATTCTACACTTATTGGACATGATAAAGACTCTTTGGATCACAAGTGAGACATTATAAAGAGATTTACTTATCCAACTATACAAATATGACAAGTATAACAACATGTTTTATGATCAGTACAAGAACAAGAACAAGCTCAAGGACATGTCAAGTACATGAATACGTTTTATGTTTTATTATGATAACAAAACAAGCCAAGTTTTTAAGTATGATTTCCAACTAGTACATGTTAAAGTATTTCGCAAACTTATACGTTTCTTTGACAAGCAGGTAACTGCAAACCGGGTCTCTCAACTTCTTGGCCCAGCTCGCAAAATGGTTTTCAAACTAATTTTTGTTTTAACTCCTTATTGTAAGCATACTTTGATGGTTCTTGTATATTCACTGGGTTCTCCATGATCTCACCCACTCCTCTCTTACTTCATAGGTAAGCTGCGGAAGGCAGTGGCAAGGTGATTGATCCAGCACAGCTAATCAGTATGGGTGCTTATTTGCTTTGGGCTAGAGATATTGTGTTCAAGAACTTTGCTATTTTTACTAGACTCAATATTTCCTTAAACTTATTTTTATTTTTAATTTTTCAAACCATGAAGTTAAATACTTGTTTGTTTCATTTTTTTCAAATTTCTTCAGTATCAATAAAGATTTAAGTTTTATTATCCTTTCTTTTATGTGTGACCTGCTATGTTCTTTAAAGTCAAAATAAGTATGATTTAACCCTTTATGCAAGCCAGATTTGATGCATGATATCCATGCATGTGACCCCTATGTGTTTGCGACCTTGATTTTGCATACGAACCATTATTAGCGAAAACTTTACGTGTTAGCAAATCGAGTTAAAGTATGTGTACCCTTGAATGTATGACCTTTCTTGCTGCGAAACACGTATTAAATGCGAAGCCATGATTTGAACCTATGTTGTTATGTTAACCTATGTTGTATGAAGTATGTGAACTTATGGTGTTGTGCGTGCCTTAGTATTAAGTTTTAAGTACTTGTATATTTTAGGAATGCGAAACATGACCCATCTACTTCACTAGGGCAAGCGGGAGACTGTTGAATCTAGTGCCCTAACTGTAGTATTTTCGTCTAAGTACATTTGTAATTTTTCGAACAGGTTGATTAATAAAATTATTCGTTAATTAAATTGATATATTTTTTATTATTGTCCTCAAATAGTTTTTGCACGTAAAACAAAATAGAAGCAAATGTTACTCATTGGTTGTTTATTGTTTAAACTGATACTAAACAATATTACGTAGTCGGATCATAGTATGGACAAAAAACTTGTATTAGTAGACGAACCTAAACATGTCCATTTTCTAATTGGACATGAGCAAAATAATTGAAAGGCTAATATGTCGTCTATCAAGTTCAATCGGGGAGATGTCTTTTCTTAGGTATTGACCGCTTCCCGATGTACCAACATTGGAAGTGTGAATACTGCAATTAAAGATATGAACTAAAGCGTTGCTTGCAAGTATAAAAGTCAGTTTGTAATATAGTTTGTTTACAACAAAACACTTTGTAAGTTTTTGAGGGAAACAAATATTGAGTCAATTATCGAAAATAACTGCTAATCTACTCGAGTCACGAATTAGTATTGTTACTCTAGAAGCAAGATGATAATAATAATAAACTAAATGAATTGAACTAACCTAAATCTACTCCTAAGTTCATGTATCAGCTTCTCCTATTCCTTGTTTCGACTATGCGAGTTTCTTTAGCTTAGATTCAATAGCTTTTCCTGATTAATTATTGATGTAGGGTTCTAAAAAATTGGCTAATAGTTAACATAGTAAGGCCTCTCAGCCTTTTACTAACCTAATTATTCAGCAAGAACAACTCACCTCTTGATGATACATTTCAAACCAAAGTAGGGTAAGGTTTTCACGGATAGGCAATACTGGTTTCGGGTTAATTCACACTTATATGACTTCATAGGGTTTTCAAGCCTAGGGTTTAAGTTCTTCCTTCCCCAGCCACTGATCTGTTAAGTGATACTTAGTACGCAATACCGATTTCGGGTTAATTCCTACTCAAGTGACTTCCTAGGGTCGTCCATCCTAGGGTTTAAGTGCACTTATCCAGATCTAACCAATCCAAAATGAATTCTACCTTTCAATCCATTAATTAGATTAGTACAATTGAAACATACGAAATATGTATAAAGTATAAATCGGTTCTAATCTTTACACAAACATTCAATTAACAGTATCAAAGAAAGTATGGCTCTGAAACAATCTTAGCTCATGGATTAAACAATCTCAGCTCATGAAAGTCTTACTTCGGAATAGGATCTTCTGATTACAAGAACATAAAATAAACTAAGTAAAAACTAAGAACAAAATAAAAACCTAAGAACAAAATAAGTTTGACTAGGGAAAAAATACTCCTAATTACCCTAAAAAATGTAGCTATCTTGTGCAGGGACTTTTGGTCCGCGCAATAGTTGTGTTGCAACATAGGCCTTCAGTGTTGCAACATAGGATCTGATGCCACAACAATGCAGGGCTATGTCATGATAGAGCAAGCAGTTTCGCTCCAGGACTTGTTTTTGCTTTTGTGTTTAGTGTTGCTATATCGATGTCTTGATGCCATGACATAGGTAGCAGTTTCGGCTCGAATAGGCATCTTTAGCTCTTGATTTGTCCTAAAATACCATGTTACATTATTTAGATATCTAAGATCTAATAAAAATTACAAAAAAATAGAAATTACTACTTTGAGCATGAAACCATAAATATATAATAAAATTATTTGATTTAACTATTAAACAAGCAAAAGTTATGTGTAAAAGAGATGTAAATAATAGTATAATTCATGGTAGATCATCTCCCACACTTAACTTGTTGCTTGTCCTCAAGCAACCAAAACACATATATGAAAAGAAAATAAAGAAGAGAAAAAAAAAATTTAATACAAAATTAACTTGATTTGTTACTTTAAACAAGCTAGAGTTAGTGAAGATGGATGTAAATAAAAACCTAGATCATGTCAAATCAAACTTGAACTCCCCTACACTTAACTTTTTGCTTGTCCTCAATCAAACCAAGCCTAGACATATAGCATGCAAAAATGAAGACGTCCCTTGGATTTTATTACTACTAAGAACATGATTGTTAAATATAGATGGTACAACGATTCTTATCACACATGCAACTTAATCTGATAGTTCGATACTTTGAAAACTTTTTAAAGTAAATTAGGATTAGTTTACAAAGTTACATTACCAGCAACTTAGAAGTAATTCCCATGACCAAATGTTTAATAATATCACCATTAACATAAACCAAACAAATATTTAGCAGACACAATCATGTGAATAAAAAATATTCATTAAGTATAATTGTTAGCAATTCCGGAAGATTATGTACAAAGAACGCTTAAGACACATAGTCTCTAGGCCTATAACATTCTGAGGCTTAGGACGATATGAGTTCAAAGGAAAATATGACTCAAAATGATTCAAACACTAGAAATTTTTAGGCATGACATTGTTCCTTCTTTTCCCCCTAAATGTCCCTTCCAAGCCCACTGCCTTTCATCTCCTTCTCTCACCTTCCTTATTTCTCCATGTAGGAAGATACAATACGATACTAGCAACTATGGTTAGCTTAACGAGTTTTGGTGCATTGATGATTGATTTTTCTCTCACTTTTATGATTTTTTGTTTTGATTATATACTCTTTTCTCACTCACAATGCTTTTGTTCCTGTTCTATACATTTTCTACTCATTTTTACTTTTGACTTTTTCTAGATTTTTTCCTTTTTCGCACATTTTTTTCTGACCTATAATTACTATATCACATTAATTTTTCTTTTTTCAGCTCTAATAATAAATTTTTTGAAACCATTGTGATGTATCTACCTAAACCCTCAATATTTATAGCATGGCGTCTATTTTGTAATGTGTTAAAGGACCAAAGATAAGGAAGAGTTCAAGTTTTCAATCCATGTTTGGCTTTTGGGTTTTATTTTCGTTGGTTCATCAAAAAGGAGTTATTAGTCTCAAATGAGGAGTCTAGGGATTCATAACATTAAGGTATGTTCATTTGAGAACTGGTGGTTCAAACAATGCCTTAGATAATCCTTAAGCATCCCGCCATACACAATCTCTTTCATGCTTCAAATTAAAACGAATGAATAACAATCATTTCAAGCATTCATGTTTCTACAACTATCTATAAGACTTATATGTCATATGATATCATTAAATATTCTTACGCAGGTACTTCTAATCTATTATGCAATTTAACTAAGTAACCTAATCAATTTCTTTTTAAATAATCAAATTATCTCATATCAATAAAAAATTTCATGTTTGACAAAAATCATTACATGCTTTGTTATTTTCAACCACTATTCATAGTATTAATATAATTTGAGCACTATGTAACAAAAACAAAAATAAATTCTTTTGGTAAATAATAAACTAAAACAAAGAAAACACACAAAAAAACTAATCCTATGTACTTTCTTGAGTAGGCCAAGTCCTTGTTATTACAATAATCTCAGGATTTGTGTGCTCTAAGTGGATGAAAAAGCACCTAAAAAAATTCTACGACAAAAAATGTAAAATATAATGTAAATAAATTAAAAATAAATATAAGAAGACAAATAAGTGTTGATAATGAATGGAAGAATGGCTAAATAAAATAATTTGGATAAATTTGGCCTTTTAATGTTGCGATGTGGTGTTTTGGTTTGGATGTCGCAACATTAGGGTGCGATGTCGCGACATCAAGCTCAGTTTTTTGCTTATTCGATTTTTCTATTCTGTCATTCCATAGTATCCAACATGTTGTTGAAAAACAACTAAACTCAAATAAAATTAATATTAAAAAATAGAAATAAAACAAATGAATAAAATAAAAAAATAAAAATAAAAGTTCTTTAAAAACCGGGGTGATACGTGTTGCCACAATAGAAGAACTTCCAGCTAGTTGCTGACACTTTGATATGACATTTTTTTTGTTGTCAATATATATGAACCAACGACTAATCATGATGGTGTTTCTCTACAGGGGTTCGAGGAGATGAAAGATCTTAGAGATAAAAGCTTATCGTTGCGGACTGGGAATAAGACAAGTGTGGTAGCTGAAGCAGTGTGAGATGTACATCTTTATTTTGAAAATTTTAGGAAGATTATTTTAAAAGATATTTTCTTTGTACCATGTTTCAAGAAAAAAAATAATTCTCGTTGCATTTTTATATAAAGACGACTTGACCGTGACTTTTAATAATGGAATTGAAATATTTAGAAATTTAAATCATATCTGTAATGGATGTCAAATAATCTCTATTTTATCAAACCAAAGATGTACACGCTGCTTGAGACTAAAATATTAAATAAAAGACTTAAAGCTTCTCACTTTAATAAGATGTACCTTTGGCATTTGAGACTTGGTCATATTAACCGAGAAACAATCACTAAACTTGTGAAAGATGAACACTTAAGTTCACTTAAAAAAGTTGATCTTCCACAATGTGAATCTTTCTTGAAAGGTAATATGAATGAGCGATCTTTTAATACACAAGGAACGAGGGCCGAAAACCCTTAGAACTTGTGGACACTGATGTATATGACCCCATGAACGTTAGTCCAAGAGGTGTTTACGAGTATTATGTAACCTTTATTGATGTCTATTCCAGATATGGGTATGTATACCTGATGCAACATAAGAGTGAAACCTTTGATAAATTAAAAGAGTCTCATGTGAAAAAGGAGAAACAACTAGGTTTACCCATAAAGACACTTTGGTCTGATTGAGGTGAGGAATATTTATCTAATGAATTTTTAAGGTACCTCATAGAGAATGAGATTCTATCCTAGTTAACCGTATCTGACATTTCACAACATAATGGCATGATAGAGAGAAGAAATCGAATGTTGTTAGACATGGTACGTTCGATGTTAAGTTATTCGAATCTATCAATCTCTATTTGGGGATATACGGTACAAATGGCATGCTATATTTCGAATGATGTGCCAACTAAGGCAGCATCGAAAACCCCATACGAATTATGGCATGGTAAGAAGATGAATCTTAATCATTTTAGGCTTTAGGGATGCCCAACCCACGTATTCGATAAAGATGTGAGGAAGTTGGAATCACTCACAGAATTGTGCATGTTTGTAGGATATCCAAAGGGAACAAAATGAGGTTTTTTATAACCCGAAAGAGAAAATTGTTATAATCTCAACTCCTGCTACTTTCCTTGAATAAAGTTACATTAATGACTTCAAACCTTCGAGTAAAGAGGTACTCAAGGAACTTTCAGGAAATATTCAAAACCCTAATGAAATAGTTCTAGAACCAGCTCCTAATTGTAGACCTGTAGACGATTATCAACATAGGGTGCTTCGTCACAATGGGAGGGTCTCTCATAAGCCTGAGTTCTTCTAATCTAGTTGAAATGTTTTTAATACTGAGTCTACCGAATAGGAAGTTGATGACCCACTCACATATGACGGAGCAATGTAGAGTGCTGATTCCAAGCTTTGGGAAATAGCTATCAAACCGAAGATGGACTCTATGTATTGTAACTTAGTGCGGGAACTTGTGGGCTTACAAGAAGGGATAAAACCCATAGAGTGAGGTGGATCTACTAGAGGAAAAGAAATGCGGATAGAAAACTTGAAACTTATAAAGCCAAACTTGTAGCAAAAGGTTACACTTAGAACCAAGGCATCGATTACAAAGACGTCTTCTCTTCGGTTGACATGCTCAAGTCAATTTGTATATTACTATCTATTATGGCAACTCTCAATTACGAGATATGACAAATGGATGTCAAGAAAACGTTTTCGAATGACTACCTTGAAAAAGCATCTACATGATGCAACCCACCGGATATATTGCTTAGGTCTATATGTGGACTTAAGTAAGAATCTTGCTCATGGAATTAAAAATTAGATCAGGCGATCAAGACTTTTGGATTTGAGAAAAACGTAGATAAACCTTATGTTTACAAATATTTAGGGGATGGAAATGTGGTCTTTCTCATTCTCTATGTCGATGCCATTTTACTAATTAGAAATGATGTAGGGACATTGTCATTGGTTAAATTGTGGTTAACCTAACAATTTAGCTTGAAGAACTTGGAAGAAGCTAATTTTGTTCTAGGTGTTCGAATCCTAAGGGATCGAAAGAACAAAGTAATAGCACTGTCTTAGGCTACATACATATACATGATATTTGAGCATTATGCAATAATTGATTCGAAAAAGGGAAATCAACCTTCCGTATCAAGATTTCATAACTCTTTAGAGGATTGTCCTAAGACAATGGAAGAAAGAGAAAACATGAGAAAGGTACCTTATGCTTCGGCAATAGGAAAGTATCATGTATGCTATGCTATCCACATGCCCAGGTATTTATTTTGCAGTGGGGTTAGTAAGTCGATATCAAGAGAATCCAGGTCCATGACACTAGCAAATAGTTAAGCATATACTCAAGTATCTACATAGAATGAGGGATTTTATGTTTGTTTATTCTAGAGGAGACATTACTCCTATCGATATACTGAATCTAACTTCCAAATGTGTCAGGATTCGAGGAGCTCGACATTGGGCTATGTTTTTGTCCTAAAAGGCGGGTCCATAGTGTTAATAAGTGTCAAGCATGGTTGCACTACTAACTTTACTATGGAGGGGAAAATATATGGTATGGAAAAGGTATGGCACAATAATAGTGTGGATATATCTAAACCCTTAATTAACCACATAAGAATAAAACACATAAGGGAGACAGTAGTACTGCCTTTGACGAAATGGTAGACGTAGTCAAAGATCGCAAATGAGGACAAACCCTGGGGATTTTTTTAGCCAAGACTCTTATAGCTAAAGAGCTCTTTAGGAAACATGTAGGGGTACAAGAATGTGAAACATGACTCATCTACTTCACTAGGGAAAGTGGGGACTGTTGGATTTTGAGCCCTAAGTGTAGTATTTTTGTCAATATACACTTGTAACTTTTCCGAACAGATTGGTTAATAAAGCAAATTCATTGATTACATTAATATAATTTGTATAGTTTTCATTACATGGTTTTTGCACGCAAAGAAAAATTGAAACAAATGTTTCTTATTGGTTGTCTAATGTTTAACTAATACTAAGCGATATTACGTGGTTGGATTGTAGTAAGGAATGATAGCATATATTAGTATATAAACCTAAATATTTCATTAGTCTAATAAAAAATGAGCAAGCCGATTGAAATACTAATATGTCGTCTATCAAGTCTCATTGTGGAGATGCCTTGTCTTAGGTATCAGAGCAGATGACTCCCAGAAGATAGAGACATAGATGTGACTGACTGGATTGACAACACATCAGATAGGACCCGATCAGAATAGATCCTCAATTCGTTTATTGATTTATTTACTTGTGACGTTCATAGTGTGACATACCTAAATCTTGAATGGATGGAGGATGACTCGTACACTTTGATGAAAGTAAAAGCCTTAGCTCAAATAAATAAGGAACCAAAAGCTGGAGCATTGGGTGTATGACTTCTGTAGTGTGCAGCATCATTCACAATAGTGGAATTTATAGCTCAAAACAAAGGTAAATGATATCCTCTCATTGGCATTACATGGTTGATGAAAAGTAAACGTGACCACTTTTTGTCTGTCTTTATGATGGATGACTTGATCACTATTTGATACTATTTGACTTTCATGAAGGAAGATGTAAAGGTTACAATGAGATAAAATAGAAGCATATTGGGAGAATGTATATTATCACAAAGAGATCAAGGATATCTTATGAGGGTAACACACTTATGACTTTGTGACTAGATGAGTTTGTAATTAATAGGCGAAAAGCTAGAACTTAATTATAAATCATTTGAGTTGAACTACATATGTCCAATCAGTCTCTTTGCTAGCTCATTCAAACCAGAAATGAGTTATGTGTTTGAATATAAATGAATGAAATGAATAGAAAATGATAAATTAAAAAAATTCATGAATAATTATGGTTTTCTCTGAAATGGAGAAATTTAATCATTTGAAAATGAATACATGTCTCAAAAAATGGAAATGAAAATGAAAATGGAAATTTACAATCCTATATAGGATTATTTAAAAAATGATGGAAGAATAAGTTTATGTTTTTTTAATTGTTTTGAAGCCTGAAAATGAAAATAAACCATTCGGTCATATTGAGTTGTGACATATTGAGTGAATTTTCTCAAAATTTAATTAGTGGTAAAATCATCAAAATTTTAGTGAAGTAAAATTGGGATGAGAAAATTATTTAATATGTAAATATTAAAGTTTACTTAGAGAAATAGAAAAATTGAATCAGGTTGGATCACATTACATAGTATTGGGTCAAAAGACTCAGGAGGTACTCGTAATTGGACCCAATGTTAGAGAGACCAAAACCCCCCATATAATATAAAAGGGGCGGCAACCCTAGTAGAAATACAAGGGTGAGTCATTCACCCCTCTCCTAATCTAAGTAGAATGTTGTTTTTCTATTTAAAATAAACCTGTATAACTTTACAATGGTTCTACCTTCTTTTCCTATAAATAGATGGCACCGATAGAGCTATTAATAAAACTTTCGAGAGATTGTTATTCTGACAATAAATAGAGAGAATTTATTGTAACTTATAAACATATTTTCCAGAATAACAATTTTACTGGTTTCTATTAAAGAAGAGAGAATTTTCGTTTTCACCCTAAAAGAAAACTTTTTCTAGTTCTATGTTTTGATTTAATTGGTTCGAGCCCACACTCGAAGCAGTCCGTGGTACAAGAGTAATAGAGAAGATCATTTGGTTGAAAGCTAGAAAACTTCAAGGATCCGCTTATCCAAAAACATAGGTACGAATTTGGTTAAGGTTTATTACTATAAATATCACAAACCGTGTCAATTTTCAAAATTTTAATTTTTCACTATGTAAGAAAATTATTTTTAAACTGGGTTTTATTCCAACAATTGGTATCAGACTCAGGTTGTGCTATATTGATGGTCTAACCTGAGACCAAATCTGTCTCTTCATCTTATTTGATTAATATTTCATAAGATGTGGCATTCTTGTAATTATTTACATGTTTAAGGGAATGCATTTGAATGAATGCAATATTATATATTTGTTATATAATTATTATTATTTTTCCATGGTTTTGGAACTTAGGAAATAGACTGTGGACTATCATCTCCACGTAGGATTTTTTTATTTTTAGAATTCTTTTGAGACAAAAATAGATATAATACATAAATGTAATTTTTTTCGAAAAGGAGCCCATGACGAGGAGAAAATGAAGCAATGAAGTTCGAAGATACAATGAATGTCTTGTGATGAAAAATTATGTACTTTTTGTTTTTCATTTATTTTCTAGAAATAGAACCATGGCTGACAATTTTATTTTATTACTCATCTCTTTAATAATTATTTATGATGTAATTGTGATATATGTATGTATGAGATGATCCACAATTGATCTATCAAAGATAAAAAGTGTGGTAATGAGAAAATATGTGTGTTTTATTGTTCCATTCACTTATTTAGGTTATTCGATTATTGTGAGAAGTGTGGTAATGAGAAGGTGCATGTCTAGGATTAGATTTGGCAAGGAAAGGCTAGGTTTTTAAGTGGTAAAATACGACTCACCTCCCTTTCCTAGAAACCTACCTGGTGCACGGTTTACATTTACTTCTTCGATTTTTCCCTTAAAAGAAAAATTGTGGAGAATCAAAGTTGTTTGATTGAAACTTGTGAAGAATTAAATGTGATATTATAATATTTCCATAGAATGTCATGCATACATAAGATAAACATGCCATATAGTTTAAGAAAGAATGTCACATGTACTTATGATGCATATATTGATCATACATGATTGAAATCAAAAATTAAAAACCTTGCATGTTATTAAAATATTGAGTGGAAGAATGTCCCTAAACAAGACCTACGGTCTCCATCAATGGTCTCTTGGCATGACAAGTGCACTACCCCATGATAGGATTGCTATGTGGATTTCACTAAGGAGATTTCTTGAAAGTAAGAAGAATTCTCTTGTGATCAAATGATAATTGGACTGACCCTTATGGTAGGCATTACCATGCAATAAGTCAATAAATTATATTTTCAAAATAGGACAACTAGTCAAAGCATGCTACTCGGTGAGATTGTCCCACGATGACTCATTTTTGGTGCATGATGCAATAGGTTTTGAGTTGATGGTTATACACTCAATATCATCTAATTAAGTAACTCCCTACGGAGCTCTACTTAAGCTAGAATGATGACCAAATGTTACATGATTATTAATATGTGTGAATCCCTAAGGAAATAGATTCATGTACAAATTGGATGAAAATCCATGTTTTTACTAGTTGATCATGATCATCCCATGGTGGCTTGATTCAATAGGTGTGGTAACTATTATTGTAATGACTTACAAATGTTTTAAAGGTTTAATGTAAGACGCGTACATCATCTTAGTGCATATTGTAATGTTGCAAAACATTTTCAAACATTTTCTTAATACAAAGATATTAACATATGAATGTTTTACTTTCAGTTCGAAAATGACACCAACTCTCTTATTGAACATACTCACCGAAAACAAATTAAATGGAAATAACTATAAGGAATGGAAAAGGAACCTGATAATTGTCTTGAGTTGTGAGGAAGTTAAAATAGTTCTTGATACCAAGTGCCCTCTGGCCACCTAAACTGAAGCTAAAAATGCTAGAAAGTGCTGGTAAGCGTGGCCAATACTCTGTATAAGCAACTGGAGAGTTGTAAGACTACTAGAAAATGATTCTAGATAAGCTAGAAGACATGTTTGGAGGCCAACCAACCTTGGCTCGATAGTTTGCCATAACTAGCATGATGAATGCCCAACAAAAGCCTGATACCCAGTTAAAGACCATATGATCACTCTTATAGGCTACTTTGCCGAGGTCGTGGACAGTGAGGCAAATCTGGACTAGAACAATCAAATTAAAATGGTATTTCAAATGATTTTTTTGGTTTACGGGCCGTATATAACCTTGGCAACAAACACCTAATGCTTACACAACTCATGAATGAGTCACAGTCCTATGGGTTAATGTTGAACGGCGGTTAGCTGTTCTAAAGACCATAAGCAAATATAGTCATAACTTCTTCATCAAAAGGGAAAGTAAAGCACACTAAGAAAGCTAAGGCTAAGGTTTTTGGGCCACCACAAGTGAAAAGGAAGAGAACCAGAAATCCTAAATACTTATCTAAGTTTAGATTTTTTTTTTAACAAAACAAAACAGACCTTAAAGGCCTAACTTTCATCTATAGCTTCCAAAATTACAAGGTCGTGAATCTCTTTTGGATAATTCACATCAAAATTCCAAATACAATTATTACTCAATACAAATTTGCAAATAAAATCAGGAAGTTTATTGCTGGATCTAGGCGCCCATGTGACGACTATATTCTCAAAAGACTTCAGCTTCTCATAAATGTCAATAGCGCGCTCTCCCAAAAATGTTATACCTGATCTCTTCTATTAATTTTATTCAAAATATTTGCATTGTCAGATTCAAATTGAACCCTTTTTAAATTCAAGCTTTTTGCCAGGCTGACACCTTTCTCAATTTCCATTTCTGCCCACTCACTGTTAAAAGTCATATCTTTTGTGCAGCCATACCCTCCCAGAACAAACCCATCTTCGTCCCTGACAATCACACCCAACCCCATTTCCCTTCTTCAATGGCAGCGTCCACATTTATTTTCGCCACCCCCCGCGACAGCTTTATCCATTTATGATCAGTAGGTTGAATAGGGAGCATCGTTCTTTCGCTAAAGTTATGGATCCTGAAGTCATTGCTTAACATCAATGCTTTATTTCAGATACTATTCGTAGCCTCCTCTTTACCACAAAAAGTAAAATTATTCATGTTATTCCAAGAGTTCCAAATGAGGGTAATGAAGTTTTCCATAGCTTTTTTATCAAGGATTCTCAAGG
>JABFAF010277307.1:1047-12297 GCA_013677275.1 Gossypium schwendimanii | reverse complement strand
TTTGGGGGGGGGGTGTTTTCTTTATTTCTTTTCTCTTTGTGTTTGGAAATTGTGAAACTTTTTTTCTTTGTTTAGCTGTTTCCTATGGAAACTACTCCAGTTTCTGAGGATTGTTGTGTTAAGGTTGCTGTTCATGTAAGACCACTTATTGTTGGTGAAAAGCTTCAAGGCTGTAATGATTGTGTTATTGTTACCCCAGGGAAACCTCAGGTACTGTCACTTTTTAGACCAAATACAAGTGTTCACACTGTTTAAAAATTGCTTGTTCATATAGAGATCTGGATCTTTGGGTGATTAAATGCTGAATTTAGTTAGTTTCTATGTTTGTTTCTTACAGGTTCAAATTGGGACACATTCCTTTACATTTGATCATGTCTACGGTAACACCATGGGTTCACCGGCATCTTCCATGTTCGATGAATGTATTGTTCCACTAGTTAATGGTTTGTTCCAAGGATATAATGCTACTGTTCTTGCTTATGGTCAGGTATATACAGTTGAATCTCTTACAAGACACTGATAACTATTGTATAGCTTTCAGTTTTGTTGTTGTGATTTTAAGTTCCAATTTGCAGACTGGATCAGGTAAAACATATACTATGGGAACAGGTTTCAAAGATAGTTGTCATATAGGAATCACTCCACAAGTAATGAATGCTTTGTTCAACAAGATTGATAGTCTAAAACATCAAATCCAGTTCCAATTACATGTTTCCTTCATTGAGGTTTGTTATCATGCATTTCCTGTAAGAGAACTGTAAATGTTTTCATAATTTATAGTTCTTACATATATGGTTTTTATGCTGAAAGATTTTGAAAGAAGAAGTGCATGATTTGTTGGATCCGACATCTCCGAACAAATCAGATACTGTGAGCACGGGAAAAGTACATGTCCCCGGAAAACCACCTATTCAGATTCGTGAATCATCGAATGGCGTTATTACATTAGCAGGATCTACTGAAGTTAGTGTTACTACATTAAAAGAAATGGCAGCTTGCTTAGAGCAAGGATCGTTGAGTCGAGCAACCGGGAGTACGAACATGAACAACCAATCAAGGTTAATTCATGTTCTGTTCTTGTTAATTTAGTATGCTTTAGTAATAATTTGCTGTAACGATATGTGTTTGTATAGTCGCTCGCATGCAATCTTCACCATCACGTTACAACAAATGCCTATTACCGGAGATGGAAGTACTAATGACGTTATGAATGAAGAATACCTTTGTGCCAAGTTACATTTAGTAGACCTCGCTGGTTCGGAACGAGCAAAAAGAACAGGTTCTGATGGTATGCGTTTTAAAGAAGGTTAGTGGCATCACTTATTGTTTCTTCGTATCATGAAAGTAATCTTCTCCATCAAGTAATTGCCATGTATCATCTAAATAGGAGTTCATATCAACAAGGGCTTGCTTGCACTTGGTAATGTCATTAGTGCACTTGGTGACGAAAAAAAACGCAAAGAAGGTATTCACGTTCCATATCGAGATAGTAAACTTACTCGGCTTTTGCAGGTATGACTGGTATATTGATATCTTTATGTTGCCTCGATTTGTTTTGTATTAAGCGCTGAAAATGCAAGCATTTTTGGACAGGATTCACTTGGTGGCAACAACAGAACTGTCATGATAGGTACTGCCATTATTTGATTACACTTGGTGGCAAGCATTCCTTAACGAATTTCTTTCGCTGCAGCCTGCATTAGTCCGGCCGATATCAATGCCGAGGAAACTCTTAATACTTTGAAGTATGCAAATCGAGCTCGTAATATCCAAAACAAGCCTGTTGTAAGTTCAAAGAGAATGATTTTCAAAGTAGTTTCCATACAGGATTTTCATTCTTATTTTTGGCTTTAAATAGGTTAACCGAGATCCTATGTCCAACGAGATGCTAAAAATGCGTCAACAATTACAGTATCTGCAAGCCGAACTTTGTGCTCGTGGGGGTTCCGATGAAGTACAGGTATCATGTTACTCTTAACTACTTGTTTCAGTCCTTCACAAGTATTCTAATAGGAATTATTGTTGTAGGTTCTCAAGGAAAGAATTGCTTGGCTTGAAGCTACTAATGAGGATCTTTGCCAAAAACTTCATGAGTACCGCAAAAAATGCAACATTACGGAGCAATGTGAAATAGATTCGAGAAACTTTGATGAAGAGGCAGCTAAAGAATGGGAGCACAAACTTCTACAGAACACGATGGACAAAGAGTTACACGAGTTGAATAGACGTCTCGAGGAGAAAGAGGTATATTGTTCAATTGTTGGTAACTTTTCAAACACTAGCTAATTCTTCTATGTTCATCTATTATGTTTCGAATAGTCCGAGATGAAACGTTTCGGAGGCGACACGGTTGCACTCAAGCAGCATTTTGGGAAGAAAATTCAGGAACTAGAAGATGAGAAAAGAGCTGTGCAGGTTTAAAAACACATTGCTTTTTTGCTTAACTCGAAGAAAAACCGTGCTTGTTTAACATTTGTTAACATATTTCATTGTTGCAGCAAGAACGAGATCGTTTACTGGCTGAAATTGAAAATCTTTCTGCCGGTTCTGAAGGACAAAAACAAAGAGTGCAGGACATACATGCTCAAAAACTGAAGTCCCTTGAAGCACAGATTCTGGATTTTAAGAGAAAACAAGAGAACCAAGTTCAAGTTTTAAAGCTGAAACATAAGAGCGATGAAGCAACAAAACAACTGCAAGATGAAATTCAATTCATAAAGGCACAAAAGGTTCAGTTACAACATAGGATAAAACAAGAGGCCGAACAATTCCGTCAATGGAAAGCTTCTAGAGAAAAAGAACTATTGCAGGTGCCTTGTATATTACATTCTGATATTACATAACAATAATCACACACTTCGTTACGTACTTAATTAATAACATGAATGTACAAGTAGTTGCGAAAAGAGGGCTGGAGAAATGAGTATGAAAGACACAAGCTGCAAGCTATAAACCAACGGCAGAAAATGGTTCTCCAAAGAAAAACCGAGGAGGCAACCATGGCTACCAAGAGACTAAAAGAGTTGCTCAAAGCTCGTAAATCATCTGCCCAAGATAACTCAGGTATGCTTTTGCAGACAAATGAGAAAGCATTACAACAATGGCTAGAACACGAATTAGAAGTGGTGGTGAATGTACATGAAGTTCGGTCTGAGTACGAGAGTCAAAGCCAAGTGTATGTAACAAAATCCCTTTTGTGTACTAATACTGATGCATGATATATAAAAATTATTCTTATATCACTTTCATTTATTATGCTCAAACACCAGTCGAGCTGCAATGGCGGAAGAGTTAGCTGTTTTGAAGAACAGATTTGCAAGGTATCGGTTGTTTACATGCATTTTATCTTCCGCCATACGGGTTATATTGATGTATTGTACTGCTCTACAGGGCATCCTCAATGACACTAAATGCAAGAATGACTAGAATAGCTTCACTTGAGAATATGCTTAACATATCATCGGATTCACTTATAGCAATGGCTTCACAACTTTCGGAAGCAGAAGAACGAGAGCGTTCTTTAACTAACCGTGGGCGTTGGAATCAGTTGCGGTCCATGGGAGATGCAAAGAACTTACTTCAATACATGTTTAATTCTCTTGGTGATGCAAGGTACTTTCTCTAGAACAAATAAATTATGGTTAATAAAGGTCTTTAAAATGGTACTTTTATGTTATGAACAGATGTCAATTATGGGAAAAAGACAGGGAAATCAAGGAAATGAAAGAACAGCTTAAAGAACTTGTAAGTCTGTTGCGACAAAGCGAGTTACAACGAGAAGATGTAGAGAATGAGCTAAAATTAAGAGAGCAAGCTGTCGCCATTGTATTGGCTACATCACCGAATTCATTGAAGCACATCGCTGATGACATGAATGGCTCGTTGTCTCCAATGTCTGTGCCAGTACAGAAACAGCTGAAATATAGCCCTGGTATAGTAAACGTCCCAGTCAGAGAGTTGGTGTCGTTCATAGATCAAACACGAAAGGTAACGCCATTATCTAACCTTAATCATAGTGTTGCAACTTGCAATCAACTTTCATGCATGGTTGGATTCCCTCTGCTTGCGTAGATGGTACCACTCAGTCAATTACCAATGAAAAAGTTAGTCGCCATAGGACGAGCCGGTAATGGAAAACTATGGAGGTGGAAAAGATGGCATAACAAATGGCACGTACAATACAAATGGAAATGGCAAAAGCCCTGGAGACTTTCAGAATGGATTAGGCACAGTGACGAAAACATTATAAAGGCAAAGCCTCGTTCACGAAGTTTTCTGTACTGAGTTCGATATTCCATGGTACGAGATTATATTGGCCGTATTAATCTTTGATTTCTGGCCATGGTGCAGTGGAACCTAGGAAAAACTGCAGGTAATTTTTTTCCTTAGTACGATAGCTTATGAGAATCATGATCTTTTTCTCTTTGTTGATGCAGTGTATCGGAACTGGCTAATAGGAATCTACATACACCGTATCAGTATAGTTGATTTTGAAAATATCAACACTATAGGTTTGTCATCTTCAAATATAAATAGTTTATTTTTTCTTGCTTGTAAAGAAGTGCCGATGTTGCCGATGACAACGGTGTGCCGAGTTCGTTGACATGGTTTCAGTGTTGATGCTTAAGCAAAAATATAATGGATATAGTCCCTTCAGCTGTCTCAAAGGTTTTGGCTTATTGCCCATCAGTAACATACACATTGAGAGAAGAAAGTCATGAATAATTTGTATGAAAGATGCAGTATAATAAGTATTTTTCCTTTTTAGTTCTCCAGTTTTTACCAATGTGTAAATTTTTAATGTTCATATGTTTCAGCTTCTTATTAATTGTTATAAATGGAAAAGTTTTTAGCTCTTCACGTCTCTCCCTAGATTCTTGTAAGCCCAATCAGACCACTCGGCCTGTCTTGATTCAACCCGAACTAGTATACCGGCGCCAGTCTGGTCAACCGGTCCAATCTGTTTCAATAACCATGGTAAAAAGAAGTGCCATTGAATGAACTCATTCAGTGCTATTGAAACCAAATAATTCTATAGATAAAAGTAAGCAATCTAACTTTGGTACAATAAGATTATATGATACATTATTGTGCACTAAATCAAATTTTAACTCATTATTCTGTGACAAAAACCTTCTCACTGATGAAGTACAGTGTTCTAATTCATGGCAAAGGAACAGATTTTGCTTCACTTTTGATTGGTAAAATGACAATTTATACTGATTATCAAATGGTACACCAATGTCATGAGTCTCATAGCAAGCATTGCAAGAGGTTTCTATAAAGTGAGCAATTTTTACATATTGCAGCACCAGTATGCATAATGCTCATCTTTACGATGATTACTAACGAGACCACCGCACTGTAAACAGATAAAGCTGCTTCCATCCGAGAATGCGTCCAATACGATTTGCATTCTACCTGTTTCGGCAAGTATAGAAGTCCCGTGAGCATCTGATGCAACCAATGGATCATTGGGGTTGCATGGTACTGGTTCGGTTTTCAAAGGCTGTGCTTCAGCTATTGCACACTCAGCAAACAGAGAAGCCAGCTGATCAACAGCCGTGCTCTCTTGCAGCTTAGTTCTGTACACTTCACGAGCACGGTACAATGACTGAAACACAGCTTCATCGCCGCCTCTAGTTCTTACAGCCATCACCACCTGTTCCATGACAGATAAGCAGAGATTAAAACAGAGGAACAAGTAGGTCCAGGGTGCATGTCTCTAAATAAAGGCAGAATCAAGAGCCAATGATCCTCAGCTATGGCAGAACAGTGATCAGCAAGCTGGCAAGCAGAAATATACAAGAAGCTCAAACATATGCAAAATAGAACACAGTTTAAAGGATAGAACCGTGTTCAATGGTGCTAATAAATAAAAAGAAGTTTGCATAGGTCCACGACCTCTATCAGTTTCGACTATTAGTAATGAAAGGGGCCTTTCGCCAAGTTTATCCTAACTCCAAGCTTGAGGACAAGCTTTTTCTCTGGCAAGGGAGTAATATGATGGGCTGAATCTATACTAAGTTTGTCTAGGTCCAAAACCCCTATCAGTTTCGACTATTAGTAATGAAAGGGACCTAGTGCCAAGTTTATCCTAACTCCAAGCTTGAGGACAAGCTCTTTCTCTAGCAAGGGACTGATCTTATGGGCTGAATCTATGTTAGGAAAGGCCATTAATTTTGATTCTCTAATTAAGGCTTAGGTTGCTATTTTATTTCTTTCCTTACATTTTGTTGCGATTTTATTTCAATTGATTTAATTCCTTTCTAGAATAGGCTTCCTATTTACATAATAAGACTTGTTTAAAGGGTAGAGATGTAGTCAATGGTGCTAAGACATGAGAATAAGTTTGTGTAGGTCCACGAACCCTATCGGTTTTGACTATTAGTAATGAAAGGGACCTTTCGCCAAGTTTATAGTAACTCTGAGCTTGAGGACAAGCTCTTTCTCTAGCAAGGGAGTAAAATTATGCGCCAAATCTATAATAAGTTTGTTTAAGTCTACGACCCCTATCGGTTTCAACTATTAGTAATGGAAGGGACCTTTTGCCAAAGTTTATCCTAGCTCCGAGCTTGAGGACAAGCTCTTTCTCTAGTAAGGGAGTAATATTATGAGCCAAATCTATAATAAGTTTGTGTAGGTCCATGACCCCTATCGGTTTCGACTATTAGTAACGAAAGGGACCTTTCGCCAAGTTCATCTTAACTCCAAGCTTGAGGACAATCTTTTTCTCTAGCAAGGTAGTAATATTATCAGCCGAATCTATGTTAGGAAAGGCTATTACTTTTGATTCTCTAATTAAGGCTTAGGTTACTATTTCTTTTCTTTCCTCAGGTTGCAATTTTATTTCAGTTGATTTAATTCCTTTCTAGAATAGGCTTCCTATTTACGCAATAAGACTAGTCCTTATTTAAAGGGTAAAGATGTATTCAATGGTGCTAATAAATAAATTTGTGTAGGTCCATGAGCCCCATTAGGCTCGACGATTAGTAATGAAAGGGACCTTTCGCCAATTTTATCCTAACTCCGAGCTTGAGGACAAGCTCTTTCTCTAGCAAGGGAGTAATATTATGGGTTGAATCTATAATAAGCTTGTATGGGTCCACAACCCCTATCGGTTTCGACTATTAGCAATGGAAGGGACCTTTCACCATGTTTATCCTTAACTCTGAGCTTGCGGAAAAGCTCTTTCTCTAGCAAGGGAGTAATATTATGGGCCGAATCTATAACAAGTTTGTGTAGGTCCACGACCCATATCGGTTTTGACTTAATGAGGGGACCTTTCTCCAAGTTTATCCTAGCTCCGAGCTTGAGGACAAGCTCTTTCTCTAGCAAGGGAGTGATATTATGGGCCGAATCTATAATAAGTTTGGGTAGGTCCACAACACCTATCGGTTTCAACTATTAGTAATGAAAAGGGCCTTTCGCCAAGTTTATCCTAACTCCGAGAGCTTGAGTACAAGCTCTTTCTCTAGCAAGGGAGTAATATTATGAGCCGAGTCTATTATAAGTTTGTGTAGGTCCACAACCGTTATCGGTTTCGACTATAAGTAACGAGGGGACCTTTCCCCAAGTTTATCCTAACTCCAAGCTCGAGGACAAGTTCTTTCTCTAGCAAGGAAGTGACTTATGGGCTGAATCTATGTTAGGAAAGGCCATTAATTTTGATTCTCTCTCTTTGATTAGCTAAACTATCAATTCAAACCTCAGACATTACATATCCTTACTGTGTTTGTTTACTCTAGTTAACCCGAGTTAAACTAATAGTGTGTATTCAATTGTATTATAGCTGCCTGCCTAAGAAAGGCAAAGCTACTTTTGACATTCTTGTATCGACAAACACCAAAAAGGATAAAGAAGCCATATTTTTAGTTTGGCCCAAGATGGTCAACTCGGATGCCTCGTATTTTACCACCAATACTTGTACCCATCAATGCAGTCTTCAAAAAGCCTACAGTGAGAAGTGGCGGAACAATACTTAATTAACAATCGGAATTCAAGGTTGATGGAAAACTAACAAGCTATTAAAGCTAATACATTCGAAAGGGGAACAACTAGCAAATGTCGAATTCATTAATATCCAAAAATAGTAGCTAGTTTCGAAAGTAATGAAAGTTGAAACAATCCGAAACTAATCACATCGAAGCAACAAGACATTTAAGTCTATAATCAATAAGAAAGATGTCGAAAGAACAAGATTTTTTTCAACCCCATTGTTCTAAAACAAAGAAAAGCTACTTCGATGAACAATATCATGGGAAATCGCATTAGGTTCTTTCCATTCCAAAACCAAAATGCTTCACCATTTGTTCATCCTTACACTGGCTCATTGATTGGGATTCTCAAATAAATGCCAAGACATAAAAAGAATTGCTTTCAACCACAAAAATTCAAACTTTGAACGTTTTTTTACTTCTACAAGACACCTCCTTTAACCCTCACTCTTTAACAATAATAAATCCCCATTGTTCTTTACATATATTCATAATCACCCAATGTGTTTTTTTCTATTCATTTTTTGCAAACACAAATGATATTCACTAACCATTAAGTACCCAAAAAAAATTAAGAAACCAACAAATCCCATTAACCTATCGAGAAAAAGAGAACGAAATTGAAAAGGTATCTTATGAAGATTACCGCTTGAAGAGCCTGAGCAGGTTTGCCTTGATCAATAAGATTACGAGCCATTGTAAGCAGGTCCTTACCAACATCATTCTGTCCTACCTGCTGAGTTGGCGCTGCTGCTGCTGCTGCGGCGGCGGCGGTGGTGGCCTCCGTCTCCATCATGTCGGCTTCCATACGGTCCATGGCATCTGGTCCTTTCCTTTCTTCTTCTCCGTCGATCAATGAATCTTTCTCTATGAGTATATCACCTTCTTTTTCTTTTTTCTTTTTTGAAAAAGGCAAAAAAAATATTAACAAACTGTTGATTGAGAAATGAAAATGATAAAGAGGATTCTAGCAAATTCTGGTGTGATACCTTTTTCTTTTCTTCAATCTTCCATTAGCGTTTTGGGTTTCTAGCAAATCATGGTTTTCAATAAATTCATGGACTAGCGGAATATGGCCTTGTTCTTTGAAGGCCAATCATGGAGTGGGCTATTGCACGGCCATAAGAGCCTGCAAGATGAAAGTTGAGCTGAAGGTATTGGCCCAATGAGGTCTTGCTAGCTTGATGATGTTAGGAATTCTTCTAATTGGATCATTATAGTCGAATTATGGACTCTGATTTTTTTTTACATAATGTCTACTTATACTCTTAACCTCTCAAGTCCTTAAATCGAAAAAAATGCGTTTAAATATCTTTAAATAACAACGGTGTCAATTAAGGTGTTGTTTAATAAATTGAAAATTTAAATACTGAATACAGATTAAGCAAAATTCTAAAGGTAAAGTATTTAAAGGATAATGTTAAAAGAAATAAATTAAATTAAATTAAAAATATTTTTGCGTTAAGTGATAAGTAACTGAATTGAAATAATGACAAATCAATAAAAGAAAATTATATTCACGATCATGTATTTGGGATAAATCTTAAAACTACGCATGAATTTTAGTTTAATGTTCAATGTTATACGTGAACTTTGATTTTATACAATTTTATATATGAAATTTTAATCTGGTTCAATTTCCACGAACTACTAACACAGTTATCGATATACCGCTATTTTAAATTTTACATATTGCATACACAGATAATTTATATTTATCCAATATAAAAAAGAATCGATGCAGTTATTTCTTTAAATGCACACAATTGAAGTAAATTTAAAGTTTCACGTACGCATTTGAACCACAATTAAAACTTCACGTGTATAATTATACCAAATCAAAATTCATGTATCAAATTACACATCTGATTAAAGTCCATAGAACACGAATTTCGAACTCTTTAACCCCATCAACCCTAATAAAACTTGATCAAAGTAATTAGAATGGAAAAATTGGAAATTCTTGTGAACTTTTTCATTTCAACTTAGTGTGAAAATGAGAATCTAGTAGTAGTAGTAGTAGTAGGTATAACTTTAGGGTTAAGAAACAGTTTACGTACAAGAGAAACCTTAACAAGAAATCAAAGTGCTTGGTTTGTAGTACATTACTCTTCTCTTTTTATATACATTTTCTTGGTTTCAAAGTAAAGTTTGTGTGTTTCAGATTCATCCTTTCACACTTTTTCCTTTTCATACACTGTCAAAAAAAGCCTTTGATTGACCAAATCCAATCGACCATACTTTAACAACAAGAAAATGAGTAGAGTTAACACAACAAGCAACAAGGATGATTGGATTTTGTTTAAATATTACAATTGTGGGTTAATTCCATGAAATGTGCTCGAAGTATGGTCTAAATTTTAAATTAGTCTTTGAATTTCAAAATGTTCTATCCGATTCCTCGATTTGTTAGTATGGTATCAATCATATCCTTCTATCAGCCTAGCCATTAGTTTGGGTATAAAGAGTGGGAAAAAGAGGGAGGTTGACTTTGAAATTAAACCAATGATTCAATCCTCCCCACAATTAAGAAAAATAAAAAAACAGTAATAGTGAAATTTAGGCAAGGTAAACAACTTTGAAAAAAAAAGCAAACTAATTATTTCAAACTCTTTACTTATTTTAATTTGACATAATTTGATATTTCTGTTTTACGTTATTAGTTAATTGAAATAAACAGTTCACCAATATTAATTATTTTACATGAGTTTTTCTTAAAAATACTTTGTACAATTCATCATGATGTAAATATGTTTTTTTTTTTTTTGTATGTGTATGCGTCGGAAGGATATTTAAAAAAAAAATTCACGTCAACCTTTTAATTGGAATGTTATTTGATTGGACTAACTAATGATATTATAAAAATAGGAGATCGAGTTACGCCAAATTACAATACAATGAGATAAAAGTGCCATGGAGACCCTTATTATATTTGCCCCCTTTACTAAAAATAGGCAAATTAATCCAAGTATGTTAGATCAAAGAATAAATTGATATTTATGTTAAAAACTGGCATTGTACGACAGTATGATGTTTGTTTGGTTAACCCATCAACCGTGCTAGTTTTTAATAGTATGAAAATTTTAACAGAAAGAATCGATTTACTTTTTGATATAATGTACAAGGATTAATTTAACTATTTTTTGAATAAAAAGGTAAAATGTCATCTAGCTCTTAATACAATTATTCGCTTGTATATATTGACTTATATTGTCAATTGTTAAAATGTTCATTTAGTTTTTTTTTTTTTTTT
>JABFAF010277294.1:786-27578 GCA_013677275.1 Gossypium schwendimanii | reverse complement strand
GAAATTTTATAAATCGGTTTAACATGTTTATAAGTGTATGTGTTCTGGTAATGCCTCGTACCCTATTCCAGCGTCGAATACGGGTAAGGGGTGTTACAATGAGACATCGCCAGATTCGGTCATAACGTTTAGACCGGATTTGGGGTGTTACACAATAAAATATCCAAAACATCATGGCAATAACAAGCAACATTTCTACTACATTGCCTTTATTTCCTCAAAACATAAAAAAATGAATAAACACCTACGAATTAGTATCAAAGTCTTGCTTGGATCACTCCCTTGGAACCACACCACTCACACCGGAACACAACTAATCAGAAAAGCTACCATGCAAACATGTCATCATGCATTATCGAAACAATCATTTAACATAATTTCAACATTTCATGCTTTAGTACCATATTACCTATTCATGCATTATCTACTAATTTCTTTACATAATAATCACATATCATTTAAGCATATATCACAATACTTATAAACATATTTAAAAGATAATTTGGCACTTGAGTTATGAAACGTAAAAGTGAGTTCTATCACCATTCATCGGATACACGGATCTCCAACACTCTAATTGACTCATATATTCGAACATATCCCAAAAAGTGAAGCGTGAAGCTAACACTCTCAACACACCAAACATGTCCTATTGAATGGAGCTTAGCTCACATTCCCTTATCTCTCCAACCTGTCTGAAGGCCTAAATGCTCAAAAACACAATACATATAGATGAGTACTCACAATCCTATGGCATGCCAATTATATCCAATGGTCTCAAGGTTCACAAGGCCAAATTATTTGTTATTAAACATACATATTACTTATTGTTTGCTGCATATTTCACTGCATAATCACATTATTATCACAACAATTCACTGTCACATGGCACGTATAACATGCCAACAATTAACTATTTCAAATTAGCCATCATAAGCTTATTATACATATCACAATATCACATTTTAATCCACAATTTCACATCACATATAAAATCATGAGTATGAGAAAGCTTACACTCGAAATTTAGAGTAGGCATTTATGCTACTTCTAAATTCCCAATTATTACAATGAATCATGTCTACAAGCAGCGATTCCAAACACTAACCAATACGCTTTCGCCGAAATGGCGAAAGCTCAATCTAGCCTTTCCTTAACTCTTAGAAGGTCCTAATGAATCTGAATCTTCAACACAATAATTCACACAATAACACAATCAACTAAGAATTCACCTTAGATAATAAAAAAAATAAGCCTAAGTTGTGTTCTCAAGTAACCGAAACCTTCGAGACATCAAACTTAAAACCTAATTTTCTCGGTCTATACTAAACCATTTTGCCTAAAACTTATTCCATCCATCTAATTATTCACCTACGACTAATTCTCAACCTTTAAACTAAACAAAACTACCCAATTCATGGTATCAAAATTTTTTGACAAGTTATGGCTATTTTCACAAAAATCATTAAAACCTAAGACATCTTTAACGAAACTCCAAAGTAAGTTTAGAAACCTTCTAATCTAATAAAAAATAATTTAAAACCACTTTGAAACCACGTTTTTTTACTCAAAATCCTGAAATTCACCATTAACAACCCAATTTTCGGCTTTTATTTAAAATATGCAATTTAACGACTAAAAATTTAGTTTAAAAGAGTAGATAAAATTTAAAACAAATACGAAAATGATTTGTTACCTTCGATGACAAAAAATTGAGCATTTGATCAAAAACCTGAGAAACTCGAAAGCTAAACAATAGAGAAATCTATGGTGTTTTTGGGTGTTTTTCTTGAAACACTGTGGAGGTTTTTGGCTTGGGTGATGATAGGAATCAAAAGGATGAAGGTTTAACAAATAAAATTGAAGG
This sequence comes from Gossypium schwendimanii, assembly GCA_013677275.1. Lineage (NCBI taxonomy): Eukaryota > Viridiplantae > Streptophyta > Magnoliopsida > Malvales > Malvaceae > Gossypium > Gossypium schwendimanii. The sequence goes on along the minus strand of JABFAF010277294.1, from coordinate 25,711 downwards.
AGAGAACTTGGGAGAGCAATGGACGGCAACAAGGGGTGAAGGAGATGACTATCGTGAAAATAAAACTATAAGTGAGGGATATTAGGCTAATTTTAAAATTTTGGTTTAATTGCTTCTAAACACATGGAATTTTGCCCCTTTTACAAACCAGTCCTTATTTCAAAATTGAAAGTATCTTGAATATCATTTTCAAAAATTTATTTAATTTTCAAAATGCCATAGACAAAAATATTTCCAAACACCATGCTACGAAATTCCCAAGCTCACTAGAGCTAAAATCCCTAAAATACCCTTAAAACTCCAAGGTCCAATTTGGGGATGTTACAATTCTCTCCCTCTAAAAAGAATTTCATCCTTGAAATTTACCTAAGCTAAACAAATAAGGGTATTGTTGTCTCATCGCATCTTTGGCTTCCTAAGTAGCCTTTTCTGTCTTGTGGTTGCACCACAAAACTCTAACCAAAAGAACCTCTTATTTTGCAAAACCTTCTTTTCATGAGCTAGAATCTCAACTGGTTCTTCCTCATAATTTAGGTCGGTTCAAATCTCAATCTCCTCTACTGGAACAATATGCGACAGATCTGAATGATACTTCTGCAACATAGACACATGGAAAACATTGTGAATTTGCTGAAGTTCTGGCGAGAACTTCATAAGATCCAACATATCTTGGACTCAATTTACCCTTCCTACCAAACCTCAAAACCTTCTTCTAAGGTGAAACCTTCAAGAAAACCTAATTGCCAACTTGAAACTCAATATCTCGATGTTTCAAATCCGCATAAGATTTCTACCTATCAAGCGCTACTTTTAAACGATCATAAATCAACTTCACTTTCTCTTCTGTCTCACGAACTAAATCTGGCCCAACAAATCGTTTCCCATCCAATTTTGTCCAACATAAAAGAGTTCTACACTTCCTACCATACACCACTTTAAATGGTGCCATATGAATACTCGCTTGAAAATTGTTGTTGTAGGAAAACTCCGCTAACAGAAAATATCACTCCCAACTACCATTGAACTTAATCACACAACTTCGTAACATATGCTTTAAAACTTAAGTTACCCTCTCTGATTGACCATCTATTTGAGGGTGATAAACTGTACTGAAACTCAGCTTTGACCCCAAAAGCCTCTTGTAAGCTCTTCCAAAACCTCAAAATAAAACATGAATCCTTGTCTGAAATAATAGAAACTGGAACTCCATGAAGATGTACAATTTCAATGATGTACAACTCTTCCAACTTTTGTAAAGAATAGTTAGTACACATAGCCAAGAAATGCGCACTCTTCAAATATCGATAAACTATTACCCACACTAAATCCTTCTTCGTTGGGGTCAAAGGAAAACCCAAAACAAAGTTCATGGTGATCCTTTCCCACTTCCATTCAAGAATCGCAATCGGTTGTAACAAAGCTGAAGAAAACTGATGCTCTGCCTTAACATTCTAACAAACAAAACATCGAGTCACAAAACCCGTAACATTATGCTTCAAACTAGGCCACCAGTAAATCTCTCGAAGATCATGATACATTTCACCACTACCGGGGTGCATAGTGTAAAGGGTGCTATGCACCTCAGTAAGAATTTCTTACCTCAAATCTACATCATGCAACACACACAATCTACCTCAAAATTTCAATATTCCATCACTGTCAACGTCAAAATCTCCCTAAGACCTTGCTCAACCTGTCGAATCATCTTTAACAACTCTCCATCTAACTACTGTTTCTCCTTAATCTGTTATAACAAAGTCAGCCTTGCTTTAAATTCAGCTAACAAACCACTATCACTAGCGAAACTCAAACGCGTAAACATAGCTCTAAACTCCGTCAATGACTTTCTGCTCAAAGCGTCAGCAGCAACATTCGCCTTGCCAGGATGATACTCTATAACACAGTCATAATCCTTCAAAAGCTCAATCCAACTCTTTTACCTTAAATTCAACTTATTTTGGGTGAGAAGGTTCTTAAGGCTCTTGTGATCCATATAAATGACACACTTCTCTCCGTACAAATAATGGCGCTAAATCTAAAGCATGAATACCACAACAGCTAATTCCAAATCATGAGTAGGATAATTACGTTCATGAGTCTTCAACTGTCTCAAGGCATAAGCTACAACCTTACCCTCTTGTATCAACACACAACCAAGTCTTGAATATGAAGTATTACTATAAACCACAAAATCTTTTCTAAGCTCTGGTTGAATCACCACAAGTGCCTTAGTCAAAACTACCTTAAGCTGTTCAAAACTTTTTTGCCTTTCATTTGTCCATTCAAACACCAAATCTTTCTAAAGTAGTTTCGTTAAGGGTGAAACAGTAAGTGAAAACCCTTCAATGAATCTACGGTAGTAGCTAGCCAAACCCAATAAAGTCTGAACTTCAATAACACTCCTAGGTGGCTTCCACTCTAAGGTCGCCTTAATCTTCTTTGGATCCACTCAAATGCCTTCTGCTAACACAACATGACCTAAAAACGCCATTTCTTTAAGCCAGAATTCACACTTACTCAACTTTGCATACAACTGCTTATCTCGCAGAATATGTAAAACAACCCTTAGATGCATGTCGTGATCCTCCTCAGAACTAGAATACACCAAAATATCGTCTATAAATACAACAACAAATTGATCCAAGTACGAATGGAATACTCGGTTCAACAAATCCATGAATATAGCAAAGGCATTAATTAAGCCAAATGGCATGACCAAAAACTCATAATGCCCATACCGAGTCGTAAAAGTAGTTTTTAACACATCTTACTCCTTCAACTTCAATTGATAATACCCAGATCTTAAATCAATCATCGAAAACACTGTTGCACCTAAAAAATGATCAAATAAGTCATCAATTTGAGGCAAATATTACTCGTTCTTAATAGTCAACTTGTTCAATTGCCTATAGTCAATACACATCCACATCATACCATCCTTCTTCTTTACAAACAAAACTGCTGCACCTCACGAAGATACACTCGGTCAAATAAAACCTTTGTCAAGCAACTCTTACAACTGAATCTTTAACTCCTTAAGCTCTTTTGGTGCCATGTGATAGGGCACTATAGACACCGGTGCAGTACCAAAATAGAGCTCAATACCAAATTCAACTTTATGTTCTGGCGGTAAACCCGACAACTCTTTAAGAAACACTTAGGAAAATCCTTAACAGCGAGAATATCTTGAACTCTCAACTCCTTACTATCCAAATTCATGACATAGGCTAAGTAAGCTTCACAACCTTTTCCATCATCTTCTCAGCCTTTATAGACGAAACTACATTAGACAAAAATCCTGGTGTTTCACCAATAACAACAATTTCCAACCCATTATTATTCTTCAAAGTAACTCATTTCGTCTCAAATTCTACCTTAGCTTTATGTTTAGTCAACAAGTCCATACCAAGTGTAACACCCTTAATCCGTATCTATTACCGAATTAGGGTTACAGAGAATTATCGAACAAAGGAAACATTTAAACATACATTTATTACATTATCATAAACACATTGTAAAACAATTATTCACATACATATCGTCCCTAAATTGAGCCTTCAAGGCCCTAAATATACCTTAGAAGCAATTTGAGACCCAATTGAAATCATTTGGAAAGTTTTAGAAAAAGTTACCAAATTTTGACTATAGGGGTCACAAGGTCGTGTGGCCAGACCGTGTACCTCAAATGGTTGAGACACATGCCCGTGTCTTTGGTCGTTTAACCTTTGAACAAGAGACACATGACTGTGTCCTAGCTCGTGTCCTCACCCGTGCAAATCTCTGAGTAGGGTCACACGGTCGTGTCAAACGCCTGTGTGCCAGGCCGTGTAACTCTCAAAATTGCCCCGCACGCTCGTGTACCAGGACATGTGCTAGGCCGTGTAACTAATTGACTTGCATACAAAGGGACCTACAAGAGACACGCAGCTGAGTCACACGACCGTGTCTCAGGCCGTGTAGACATAAACTTTCCCAAAATCAAGCCATTTCCAACACCAAATCATGCATAAACCTTTAGGCCTTTTGTGCACATAATTAAGGCATCAAAACTCTATAAAAACATACATATAATGACCAATTCATGAGTCTTAAAATCAACTAACCAATATTCCCTTCAAGGCACCTCAAATGCAAACATCAAGACTTACCTAAACATGCATATTTTACCATTTTTCATTCATTAACTACTAATTCAAATGCCTTTTAAAACATGCCATAACTTTACCATATTTAAACTACCTCAAACGTACAACTTGACACAACATGAAATAGGACAATGACACAAACCATCAAGGCATCAAGGGTACCAAACCAAGAGAACATTTACAACTTTTACAAGCTAAACCACCAACTAAACATTCATCACAATGATATTACAATTCAACCTATACATGCCATTATAACCTTGGCCAAAACATTCAAAAACTACCGATATTTATGCTGAATAGGATGATAGATCTCCAATGAGCTTCCAAACTGGTTGAGCTTTCGATAATCTATAAAACATACAAAAGAAACTACGTAAGCACATAATGCTTACTAAGTTCATAGAAAATGAAACACAATTTACCATTTCATTACATAAAAATAGAATAAACATAGTGTAACCCAAACCACAAGCTTGACACAAGCCTAAACATCATCATCAATACACAAGTTAGTGCATTTACACATAACTCATTTGGATTAACCACATGATAAGTCATTTCCATATGAAAATACATCATTTGAATCATTCTTCCTTTCCACGAACATATGCATAATACCATTTGGAAACTTACCATTTCAATCCCTTTTCTTTCCCATCGAACCAACTAGAATATCATCAGATACTCGGGAAAGCTCACACGAAGTGTGCTTAAACATATAACCGTAACCTTTCCTTTATATCGTTGCTCACATAAGCTGTGAAGTGGGCTTACTCACACGAGATATGGGTCGGAATGTAAGCTACACGATGCTGCTCACATGAGCTATGGAGTATCCACAAAAAATGCAAGACCTCAGCCATTGGTAGGACATTCAAGACCAGCACCCAAAACATGAAATCCCTAATGACATGTCATTTGTATCCTACGAATTCCTAAAGTTCAACCGGGACTCAATAACCGTCATAGCATTGCTTGGATATACATAGTTCAATAGCATTACAAATACATAATAACATACAAATGAATAACATGAATATGGTAATCCGTACATATGAACTTACCTCTACAACTAGGGCGTAGAAACAAAGTTGAACTAATCCGAGGCTTTAGCTTTTTCTCGATCTAAATCCGTACGTGGTCTATCTTGATCTAAATAGACAAATTCAATCCATTTAATATCCCCAGTATTCAATTTAGTCCACATTTCATATTTATGCAAAATTACCATTTTGCCCTTAATATTTTAACTTTTAACAATTTAGTCTTTAAGCTCATAAATTGAAATCTAAGCATTTTAATCCTCCTTTCAAGCTAGCCAATTTCTCTAGGGAATTAAAACAATCCATAAAAACCATCATTTCATAAATTTAACATGAACTTTTACTATTTTTATAAAAAAGTCCCTAAATACAATTTTAATCAAAAATCACTTTACAAAACTTGTTTATTTATTAACAAAGACTCATAATCTATCATTAAACATTAAGAATCATACAAAAGCATTCATGGAATAACCCTCAATCTTTAACAATTTTACAAATTGATCCTCAAGCTAGCTAGATTAAGCTAAAACCACTTAAAAAAAATATGAAAATCATTAAAAACGAGCTTAAAATCATACCTTGCAAGCAAGGTAGCTTGACCAAACCTTTAAACCTCAAAAATGGAGTTTTCTAACCCTATATTTGGTGGAGAAATAAAATAAAGAAGAGGATACAATTGTTTTACTTTATTTTACTTTAACTTAATTATTAAATTACCTTAATAACCTTGCTAATTAACTTAAAAAAACACCAAATTCATGCCCATCTCTCTCCACTAACATTATAAATGGTATAATTACCACCTAAGTCCACTCACTTTAAAGTTTTATAGCCATTTGACCCTTTTAACAAATAGAACTCCCCTTTTGCACCTTTTACGATTTAGTCCTTTTCACATAATTACTCGTGCAAATATCAAAATTTCTTAACAAAATTTTAATACGACCTTATTAATGTCCCATAAACATTAAAATAATAATAAAATGAAAATTTACTCATCAGATTTGTGGTCTAAAAACCATTATTTTGATTTTACTAAAAATGGGCTATTACACTAAGAATAACATCAAACCCATAGAAAAGCAATTCGATAAGATCAATAGGGAAAACGTGCCCTTGTATCATAAGGGGTCATCTACGATAAACTTTATTCACTACCACACTATCGCTAAAAGAACTAATTACATTCATACCCAAATCAATAATTTCTACAAGAATCCTTAACTTACAAGCCAATTCACTCAAAATTTATGAATGCATAGAACCTGAATCAACCAAAAATATAATAGAGTAGCCTGTAAAGAAAAAGTACTAGCGATAACATCAGTCAGATCCTGATCCTCTAGCTCCCTAACAACATAAACCTAAGTTGGACCTTTAGAGTCAACCAGTGAAACAATAGTATAACCAACAATTCGGGCCCAAACCGGTCTCCCATTACCTCTACCGTGACCACAACCTCTAGCAGATGCAGAAGTAGGTGCCAAACTCTAAGTTTGCAAAATCTCTACTCTATTTGGGCAATCCCTCAAAGAATGTTCTTTCAAACCACATCTAAAATAACCACCTGTCAACTTACGAAACTCACAAGAATGCCTACGCTCACAATGCACACAAAACGACCATCAAGAACCATCCAACGAACCACCAGTACTAACCACAACACTACTATGCTCCCTAGACTAACTCGGTCGAGACCCACGTCTCGCACCCCTACCGAAACTCTAACTATCACGCCCTCTCTTAGGCGGTCGACTTGATGTACCATTAGAAGTCCTCTTACCAGATTCAGTAACCACAGAATGAGGCGGTTCAGCGAAAGTCTCTTCAACTGCTTTGGCTTTCTCAACCAACTTATTAAACACCTATCTATTTTGGGCTACTAAATAAACCCGAATCTCGCGATTAAGACCAAATCAGAACCTTTTACAATAGTCCCTCTAAAAAAGAACCATTTTAGGAATGTACTGACTAAATCGCATGAACTTTGCCTCATAGTCAACCACTGATAAATCTCCTTGAACCAAATCCAAAAACTCACATTTACGAGCCTCCATATACTGCTTACCCATAAAATTCCTCTTAAAAACCTCAAGAAAATATCCCTAAGTCAAATGATCAGTAGTAGTACCTCTCTTAATCGTATTCCACCAACGATGAGCCTCACTGTCGAGTAGGACATCTGCTCGGGGATCTTTTCAACTCTTTCCAGCCAGTAGTCATGTAACACCCCAAAAGAGGGCCTAGTACTTCTAGGGTATTTTAGGAATTTCTACCTTAGAGGGTTCAAAAATTTTCAATATGATACCAATAATGCTTTCAATTATGGTTTGTAGAAAATTAAATCAATATATGAAAAATGAGTTTTAAATATCTTTAATTTTGGAAATAGGACTAATTTGTAAAAGAATCAAAATTAAGAGTTTTATGAAGCAATTTACCCAAAATTTTAAAAGCAACCTAAAACCTCATTTTTCTAATCTGTTTCCACGTTAGCTTCTTCATTCTTTATACTAGTGTCGTCCCTAGCTCTCTTATTCTCTCCCAATTGATTTTGATCTCTAAATCTTAATTACTCTTGGTTTCCAAAAACACCCAAAAACTTCATTAATTTCATCATTTTCTTCAAGAGTGGATTTTTCAAAATTTCACCAAAGTTCATTTTTCTTGCATTAAAGGTAACCAATCATCTTCCTATTAGTTTTAAATGCTATTTAGACTTTTAAATTGAATTTATAGACATTAAAACATATGTTTTAGATAAAAGTTAAAATTTTGGTCATTAATGGTGGATTCCGGGTTTGTGAATTAAAAATTAGTTTTAAAGTGTTTTTCAACTTGTTTTAACATAACTATAAGGTTTGTAAAGTTACTTTGAAGTTTCGTTAAAGATTTCTTGAGTTTTAATGAATTTTTGAAAAATAGCCATAAAACGTGTCAAAAAAGTCGATAGTATGAATTTAGTATTTTATTGTAATTTAAAGGTTGGAAATTAGTCATAGGTGAATTATAAGATGAAAAAAATTGATCTTAGGCAAAAAGATTAAGTATAGATCGAGATATTCGAATTTAAAGTTTGGTATGTTATAAGTTTTGGTTACATGAGAACTTAGTTTAGGCTTATGTTTTGTATGCTTGTAATGAGTCCTTGGCTGATTTTTGGATGTATAGTTGTGTGAATTTGTTGTGTTGAAGTTACAGATTCAATAGAACATTTTACGAGTAGAGATAAATGCATGGAAAAGCTAGTTTGAGCTTTCGACTTTTTATCGAAAGTTTAATCAGTGAGTGTTTGAAATAATTACTTGTGGACATGATTTAATGAGTTATTTGGGAATTTAGTAGTAGCCTAAACCCCTTCCTCTAAATTTCGAGTGTAAGCTTTCTCATACCTATGCTATCTTGTGAACAATGTGCTTATGTGTTTCTAAATATGTGAATTGAGATGAGATGCTATAACATGTGATATGTGGTTATGTTAACCCTTGTGAAAGTGCAAATGTGTACATGTTATGTATGTGTTAAATGTTAGTGACAGTGTTTTGCTAAAGATGCAAATATAAAGTGATAGTGCACGGATAATCGATAAGTGATATGTGTTTGATTCCAGATGTTTTGGCCTTGTGATCTTGAAATCGTTAGATATAGTTGGCATGCCATAGGATTGTGAGTACTCACCTATATGTACAGTGACTTTGGGCATTGAGGCCCTCAGACATGTTGGAGGGATAAGGGAATGTGAGCTAAACTTTATTCAATGGGACATGTGAGGGGAAATAAGGAGAGTGTTAGCTTTATGCTTCACTTCTGGGACATGTTTGACCCCATGAGTCTATGGTTGGTGTGTTGGAGATCATCATATTTGATGAGTGATGATAAAGCTCACTTTTATGTTTCATAATTCAAGTACCTCAATATGTGTGTTTATATGACAAGTGACCATTATGCAATTTATATATAAACATGTTTTTGAGTATTGAGATATATGCTTGAATTTTAGGTGATTATATGTGTAATAGGATATATTGTTAAAAGTGAATATTTATACCATGTAAAAAAACTAGAAAATAATGTTCTGCCCATGCCTTTTAACCTAGGTGATTATAGGTGATTAACGAGTAGGTATATCATGACACTAGTGTCAGAATGGTTAAGGTATAAATATGTTTACCATATTAAAGAACTAAAAAATAATGTTCTGCCCATGCCTTTTAACTTAGGTATAAATATCACTTTTTCACTTTCTTTTCAGACTTAAGTCAAATTTTCTCCTACCCTAGCCGTTCTCCTCTCCTCTCTTATTTTTTCTCTCAAAGTTTCTTCCTTTCTCTGGGATTTCATCATAGTTGTGCCACCCCATTGTTAGAGTTTCTGTTTTTGTTTTTCTAGCCACCCTATTAAACGTCTAAAACTCCTATACCAACCTTATTTTTTGCCCTAAACTTCCCTTTTTGCCGCTCCTAACAACCTCCTTTATTGTCCATTACCGCCCTTCTCCCTTATCCGTATTAGTGCCCTAGTTAAATTTAAATGTTAAATAATATTTTTAATACTTAAAATGATGGTTAATATTATTGGTCAAACTTAGTTAAATGGCTAAGTAAAAGATTTGAAGGTGGCCAAATTAGGTACGTTTCGAGCCTTAGTTAAATGGCATGTTTGCAAGGATGCTTGAGTGATTAAATGTTTGAATGTCTAGTATTCAAATGAATTAATATGATTTTTTTGTAATATAATGTATGCTGGTTGTATGAGTAGAATCTATTAGAATGAAAATGAAATGTATGTTTGGGTAAAATGCTGTCAAATATACTGAATGAAAGACTGCTACACATGTACTGGAAAATTGCTTATGAATGATACTGAAACTATGGCATGTTGGAATGTCACTGTATTGATGGTGAAATTGAATGATTGATAATTGTTATTATTGAATGGAAGTGAATGCTATTATGAGAGCATGTAAAACATGCTATTGAAATGGGAATGTAATAGAAAAATGATTTTTATTGAAATTTTTATGACATATCACATGTACATGGGGCGAGATTATATGGATGATGGAATTCCATAGTGTAATGCCAGCATATTAAGTCTGCATATATGTTGTCAATGCACTGCATCGAGAGTAATGAGGAAAACAACGATTATATCATATTTATTTTGCATGGCAGTATATAGCTCGCAATGTCTGGAGTTTGGTAGACGAGTTCTGGGGAACTCGTGGTGGTAGCGGATGGTTGGGGATGGAATTCATTATGCATTGTGTTATGTCAAATGGTAATTTTTATGGTATGTTTGTGTTACAATGTTATTAATGGTGAATGATATTTGAATGTTCTTATTGTTTAGACTCACACTGAGCTAGTTAGCTCACCTCATAGTTTCAACCATCTCAGGTAATGCTTGAAACTAGGGTCGGACATGGCATGCAGACATACGATGGAATTTAGACTTATAAATTATTCTACTTACATTTTTCCTAAACTTATTTACTTTTTGGACTATAAAGTTATTTGATCTGTGGTTTGGGTTTTTTTTCTTTATTTTGGAGGTTTTTATGCATGCATACTCATCTCATTGATTGGATTTGGATACTTATTTTGAAATTCGACAATGCATGTTACTCGAATTAGGTTAAAGTCATCATATTTTTCCGCTACAAAATTCGTACTTAAATTTTTGAAAAGTAAATTATAAGTGAAATATGTTTCCAAAATTAATAAGAACTTTTGTTTAATTGGATCTTATTTTAAACTCGGTAATATTAATCTTTTTATAAAATAAAAGCCACTAAATTTTTCTGAAAATAAGCAAACATTTTAATAATAAATTTTTGAAGGTTTGGTCGTTTCTACTTTGCCATTTCAGTGGTCAATGTGACCTCTAAATTCGGTCGTTACGTCTAGACGGGGTTTGGGGTGTCACAGTGCTCATCCAATGACCTTATTATAAGTGTGTTATTGTCATATGACATCCTTAATCTTTTTGGGATAAATTCATTCTCTCAATATGATCCTATTTTATCTCATGGAAACCATTACATCTTCATTCACTAAATTTAATTACTATAAAAAAGTAATCAAGTCATTCATCACAAAGATGAATGACCTGTTGCCACGCTTAATTTTCATCTACCATGTAATACCAATGAGAGGATATCATTTACCCATATTTCAGGCTACGAATTTCGCTATTGTGAATGACGTTTCATACTAAAGAAGTCGTATACCCAATGCACTAGCTTTTGGTTCCTTATCTATTTGAACTCAAGCTTTTACTTACATGAAAGTATATGAATCACACATACATAGGATGTCATCTGCTTAGGATTAAGGTATGCCACACTTTGAATGTCTCAGGTGAATAAATTGATAAAGGTATTCAGGATCTATTCTTCTTGGGTCCAGTTCGACGTACTATCAATCCAGTTAGTCACATCTATTGGATCTAGTGCCCTAAGTGTAGTATTTTCGTCTAAGTACACTTGTAATTTTTCGAACAAATTGGTTAACAAAATTATTCGTGAATTACATTAATAATACTGTTTTCAAATGTTTTTTACACGTATTCAAATGGTTTTTGCATGCAAAGCAAAATGGAAGCAAATGTTTCTCATTGGTTGTCTAATGTTTAACTAATACTAAGTAGTATTACGTGGTTAGATCATAATACGAGAAGACAACTTGTATTATTAGACGAACCTAAACATGTCCTAGGTCTAACTGAAAATGAGCAAACCAATTGAAAGAATAATATTTCGTCTATCAAGTCCAATTAAGGAGATGCCTTGTCTTAGGCATCAGAGCAGATAACTCCTAAAAGATAGAGACATAAATGTGATTGACTGGACTGATAGAACATCAGACTAGACCCAAGCAGAATAGATCTTGAATTTTTTTATAGATTTATTCACTTGTGACGTTCATAGTGTGGCATACCTAAATTCTGAGTGGATGGAGGACTATGTATGCATGACTCTTACACTTTGATTTAAGTAAAAGTCTGAGTTTAAAAAGATAAGGAGCCAAAAGTTGGTGTGTTGGGTATACAAATTTTGCAATATATAGCGTCATTTACAATAGTGAAATTCATAGCCTAAAACATGGGTAAATGATATCCTCTCATTGGCATTACATGGTTGATGAAAAGTAAACGTGGCCATGGGTCGTTCGTCTTTGTGATGGATGACTTGATCACTATTTGACATTGATTGACTTTCCATGAAAGAAGATATAATGGTTACCATGAGATAAAATAGGATCATATTGGGAGAGTGAATAGTATGCCAAAAAGATCAAGGATATCCTAATTATATAACACACTTATGACAATGTCATTGGACGAGTATTGAGCATTTGCTTTCATAATGATATATCGTTAGGTAGAGCTCAATCATGATACTATAGTGGAATAACTTTCTGACTGAATGAGTTTATAATTAATAGGATAAAAGCTGGAACATAATTGTAAATCATTGGAGCCCTAATCACATATGTCTAATCATTCCGTTCCCTCTGCTAGCTCGTTGAAACCAAAAATGAATTGCGAGTTTGAATAGAAATGAACAGAATAAATAGGAAAAGAGAAATGAAAAACATTCAGGAATGATTTAGGTTTTTTTCAAAATGAAAAAAGTGAAATCGTTTAGAAATGAATGTAGGTTCCAGAAATGGAAATAGAAATAGAAATAATCCATTTACAATTCTATATGGATTGCTTAAAATTGATCAGAAGAATGAATTTATGTTTTTTAGCTATTTTGAAGCCTGAAAATGAAAATAAATCATTCGGTCATAGTGAACATGTTAAGTTATGAAATATTGAACAGATTTTCTCGATATTTTACTTGGGGTAAAATCATCAAAAGTTTACTAGGGGTAAAATAGGAATGAGAAAATTTTTTAATATAGAATATTAAAGTTTATTTTAGGAAATAGAGAAACATAATTGGGTTGGATCACATTACAAAGTATTGGGTCAAAAGACTCAGGAAGTACTCGTAATTGGACCTGATATGAGAGAGGCCCAAATCCCCATCATAATACCTATGAGGGGAAACACACCCTATTAGCCCCTCTCTCTACTGATTTCTATTAAAGAAGAGAGAATTTTCATTTTCACCCCAAATAAAAGAGAGAAAAGTTTTTCTAGTTTTGTGTTTCGATTCAAATGGTTCGAGCCCAGACTCAAAGTAGTTCATGATACGAGAATAGCGAAAAAGATCATTTGGTTGAAAGCTAGGAAGAACAAACGTTCGCTAAGTTGAAAACATAGGTTTGAATTCGGTCAGGGTTTATTGCTATAAATATCACAAACCGAGTCAGTATTCAAAACTTTAATTTTTTGTTGTGCAAGAAAATTATTTTTAACCTGGATTTTTTCCAACAATTGATATCAGAGCCAAGTTGTGATATGTTTATGGTGTAAATCGATACTGAATCTCTCTCTTCATCTTGTTTGATTAATATTTGATAAGATTTGGTATTCTTGTGATTAGTCACATGTTTAAGGGAATGTATGTGAATGAATGTGATATTATATATATTTGTTATATAATTATTATTTTTTGTCAAGGTTGTGGTTCTTAAGAAATAGGTTGTGGACTATCATCTCCACGTAGGATTATTTTTTATACAGAATTTGTGAGCCAAGAACAGACATAGGACATAAATGTAATTTTTCCAGAAATGAGTCCATAACGAGGAGAAGATGGAGCGATAATGGTAGAAGACAGAAAGAATGCATTGTGCTGAAAAACAATGTAACTTTTGGTTTTTTATTTATTTTCTAGAAATAGAACCGTGAAAACATTGGCTGACAATTTTATTTAATTACCCATCCTATTATTGATTTGATTAGTAATTGTTAATAATATAATTATGATATATATATGTATGAGATGATCCACAGTTGACCAATTAAGATAAGAAGTGTGGTAATGATAAGGTGCATGTCTAGGATTGGACCTACCAAGTAAAGGTTTGGTTTTTAAGCGGTCGAATACGACTCACCTTCCTTTCCTAAGCATACCTATGCATGGTTCACATTCACTTCTTCATGTTTTTCTTTAAAAGAAAAACTGTGGAGAATCAAAATTATTGATTTTTATAAACGTGAGTATTATAAAATTTCCATAGCATGTCATGCATATATGAGATAAGCATGCCATATAGATTAGGGAAGAATGCCACATGTACTTGCAATGTATTTATTGGTCATTCATGATTGAATCTAGAAATTAAAAACCTTGCATATTTTTAAAATATTGGGTGGGAGAAGGTCCCTAAACAATACTTACGGTCTCCATCAATGGTCTCTTATAATGGCATGAAATGGACTTGGCCTAAGGTAGACGTTGTCATGTAGATTTCACTGAGGAGACTTCCTGAAAGTAAGCAAAAATTTCTTATGATCATATGATAGTTGGACCAGCCTTTGTGGTAGGCATTATCATGCGATACATTAAGAAATTATGTCTTCAAAAAGGACAACTAGTCATAGCATGCTACTCGGTGAGATTGTCCCAAGATGACTCATTTGTGGTGCATGATGCGATAGGTGTTGAGTTGATGGTTATACACTCAAGATCATCTAGTTAAGTAACTCCCCAAGTAGTTATGCTTATGTTAGAATAATAGCCAAATGCTACACGATTATTAGTACATGTGAATGCCTAAGGAATTAGGTTCAAGTACTAATTGGATGGAAATCCATATTCTTACTAGTTGATTGATCTCTGATGTCCACAGAACTAACTAAAAAATTAACTAAGGTAAGTACACCTATCAATTAATAGTATAGCTACGGTAAGCAAAGATATTGTTCCTACAAAGACTAAAGTTACTAGCAATTATCATCTTTCTATTATTTAACCGAATAATTTGGGTGATTGATTAAAAAATAAATTTAACTAAATTAATTAAGTAACAAATACAACAAAGAATAAACCATGAAAATAATCAAGTAACAACCAAGAAGAAAAACAATACTCAGGAAAGAATTCACCTTGATTTTATTTGTCACTATCAATCTAAATTATGCAATTTCCTTACTTAGTAACTTGATTCGTAAAAAATCCTAAATTATGCAAATATCTCTTTCGAGCACAAGAGTAACTGAATTTATGTTGATTAATTGAAATTTCTTTCTAATTAAAACCCTTATTATCGCATTAAATCGTGCTATAGATTCCCCTATTAGATTTGACTTTAATATGGTAAATTTATATTATCCTATTTTTAGGACTACATGCAACTCCACTCAACTATGCAATATCTACTCTTAAATAAGGTCATTCAATCACTGATTTAAGCACATGAAACATGGATTAATAATCTAGAAATATCAAACCAAGAATTAACCACACATAATTGAGAACAAGAAACTAAATATTTAAGGCCTAAAATGAAAATCAAATGACAAAATCCATCATAGGGTTCATCTCTTTTAGGTATTTATAAAATTAGTTCATACTTGAAAATAGAAACATCTAAGATATATTATAACCAAAAGAAGTAAAGAAACACATCATAATCTCTGAAGAAATCAACTGGGAATATTCAATCTTGACGGAAGTCAGCTTCAAAATCAGCTTCAATGGTGCTTTTCGAGTTGTTTTTTAGAATATTCTTTGTCGGCTCTTTCCTATCTTTTTATTTTTATCATACATATGTCTTGAAATCCCTGAAAAACCTAAAAATCACAATTTTTTATAGTTCGGTGCGTAATTTCGTGAAATCGACATGGCCTACCACATGGCCATGTGGGTTACACGACCATGTGGTCTGGGCGTATGGAATGGTTTCGCCCGTGTGGCTCATGCAGCTTGCTTCGACGCTCCAGATTTCACTCATTTTTTGTTCCTTTTGCTCCCATCTGATTTATTAAGCATTAAAGCATGAATGTAAAGGATTAGGAACATAAAATTTAAAATTAACATTGGATAATCACCCAAAAATGCATTAAGAATGAGGTTAAAACATGTTACTTTTAGAATTTATCAAATATCTTAAAGCACAGAAACATAGGCGTCTCCCCTATCTCAATAATTACCTGAAAGTCAACTCAACAAGATTGAACAGCCTCACTAAGGTTCACTCAAAGCACTCAAAGTGTTTAAGGTTCAAGTAATGTGCAATCAACAGTTGAACAACAAATATTATTACCATAAGCTTACTTGAAAATAAAATCTCCACCACTATATAACAAGATGACAAACCAATCAAGAGGTCTTTACAAGGTTGTAATGGGGCTTGGGTTAAGGGTGCGAAAAAGGTCAAAAAAGTTGGTTACAATCAAGAGTCAAGTTCATAAGTTCCAAACCAAACTAGAAAAAAATAGTTGCTGAATTAAAAGAATTTACATCAACAAGAAATAAAAGGCGGATGTGAGCTTTTATACAAACGATGAGACTCACAATTCAAGTAAAATAATATTTTTATTTATTTATTTATTTTTTTCTCCTTTTTTCTAGAACAATGAGAAAATTCAGCAATGCAAATGATGAAACATAATCAGGCACCAACCAAATTAAATTTCGACAATAAGAGAGTCAATAAAAAAAATGCTACAACATTAAAGTTGTTTATGAGTTAACATGAATGGTTGTTAAGTAAAAAAAAGTGTTAGGATTAGCTGGGTTTACAAAGGGATAATACAATAGGTAAGCTGTTTGAAGGTTGATCAAGTTAAATCCTAAATGCCTCTATTATCTCAGTAAATCAAACACAAAATGTGGTATTGACATGTATAACTAAAGCAAGCTCTAGAATAACAAATAAAGTTGACATACTCACAACCAAAAATAAAATGAGCCCAAAATAAAATATATGCTCTATAGGCTCAAAAACTCGTAAAAAAATTATGGTTTTGATGTCAAACTTGTAAATTTAAAAATTCAAGATAATTCTTTAGTTCAGGGAGACAAACTAAAATAATAATTTTTGAAAAAAGGCTTATTGATCTGCCGTAATTCGGTGTAGCAGATTAAACCAGTTTTTGAACTTAAGGAGCCTGAATACAAGCATTTCTATTTTATTTTAATTAAGTTTCTTTAGTTTTACTTATATCTAATAAAATGTGTGAATTTGGTCTTTTATTGACTTTAAGGGCCGAATGAGGCCTAAGGAAGAGCTAATGTACTTCGTGAGTGTGCAGGAGACCATTAGAAGGCATTTTAGGCTGATACTGAACACTATGTTGAAACATGGGAGGCCCGATGTCACAACATGGAGAGCAGAATAGAGAAAGTACGAAATTGTCTATGAAGTTGCGACATCGACTCTGGGGTAGAAATTAAACACGAAGTAGGGGCATTTTGGTTCGCACAATCGAACTTAAAGCTCTAAAATGTCAATTGACCTAAGGTTAAGGACAACGGCCACCTGAAGGCTATAAGTAGGCTCCTTTGGCACATGTTATGGACACCTTTTCATTAACCTAGCTTCTTTCTTTAGATTTAGTTTTATTTTCTTTCTTTCTTAGGTTTCTAGAGTTTAGTTTATTTGTTCGTTGTTTTCTTTCAAGAGATCTGAATTGTGGAATCATTCAAACTCTGTGGATTTGAGCTTAATCTCAATACAATCAGGCTCTTTCATTTACTCTATCTTGTTGATTTAATTAGCATGCTTTCTCTCTACATAGATTATATATTGCTTATGAACACCATGAGGAACTAATCCCTCTATGGGGGATTAGTGAGTGGAGGTATGATCTATTAACTATTTGTAGGGTTATTCAACAGATCAGCTATTTGGGAAAGGGAGAACATGAAACAAACCCTATCCTCAACAACCATAGGAAGTAATCAAGGTTGTAATTAACCCAAAATTCGTATTGCCCATCCATGAACACCTTAACCCGAAACTAGTCTAGACTGTAAGGTAAGAATATAAGTAGTTCTTGCTGACTTGTTATGTTAATAGAAGATTGAAAGATCCTGTTATGGTAGTGACTAGTTGATTGAAGAGGAACTCGAAACGATAGTTAATGAATATTACTGAAGTGAGCTAATCACCCATAATTAGATTTGATTTATTCTTCCTTTTTAATCTCTTAAATTTTATTTTTTATGTTGTTTTTTTTACTATTATTATAAAAAAACCAAAATATCCTTTATTTTATATTCTTTATACTATAACTGAATTTAAAGTACTAATTAGATCTTTTAGTGTGTAGGTTAGAATTGATCTAGCAATTGCCTCCCTTGGGTACGATCCTTGGAGTATTCACCCACTCTGTTGTAAAACTATATTACAACTAGATCTGTATACCTGCGGATACTGCCTCATAATACTATATTTTATTACAGTATTCACAGTCTGGACGTTAGTACATCTGAAGGCGGTCAAGTTGTTGGCACCGTTGTCGAGGAGGTAACGTCACTAGATCAATTTTAATTTTTTCATTTTAAAGGAATAATTAAGAATTTTTTGGTTATAGATACGGTTTTATTCCATTTATTATTGCTAATCTCCTCTTTCTAGGTTTAGTGTAAGACTCGTAGTAGGTTGTAGCAGCCATAGATCTAGAGAGAATAATTCAAAGAAATCACCAACCTCAATAGCAGTAGCAGATGCAAGATCCACCACCAGTTGTAGGTAACGGACCACATGAAAATCCACTATTTGACGATGCTGACAACAAGACCCTAGGAAACCCACTAGCCCCACAGCTTCCTACAAACATTCAGATGGCTCGGAACGAAAGAACTTTAAGGGATTATGCCTTACCAAGTCTAGATAAGGTTCAAGAAAATATAGCAAGGCTGACGATTACAACTAATAACTTTGAGATAAAACCAGCTATGATTCAAATGATCTAAAACAATCTGCAGTTTAGGGAGACTATGACAGAAGATCCTAATCAACATTAAAAATGGTTTCTTCAATTTTGTGATACTTTTAAGTATAACGGAGTCACGAATGATGCTATTCGTCTTCGGTTGTTCCCCTTCTCCTTGATTGATAATACTTTTTCTTGGTTAGACTTGCAGGCACTAGGGTTTATCACGACATGGGATGAACTCACTGAAAAGTTCTTACAGAAGTTTTTCCCAATCAGCAAAGTAGTGCAACTAAGAAGAGAGATTGTTGTTTTTAGACAAATGGAGGGAGAAAGTTTCTATGAGGCATGAGAATGGTTCAAAATGTTGATTCAAAAATGCCTGCACCATGAATTTCCTGAGTGGATATGACTGCAAGTATTTTATAATGATTTGTATGCAAATACACGACATGGATTTGACGGAGCAGCAACAGGACCCTTATGAACATAACGTATGAGGATGCGTACAAAATCATTGAGAACATGGCACTAAACTCCTGTCAGTGGCCAATTGAACACTTCACATATGACCAGAAACCTACTACAGTCAAAGCTATCCATGAGGATGATAAGTACCAGCAAATAGTGGATAGACTCAACCGTATTAAATCTGCTTCTACACTGTTTATGCATAGAGGAGATAAGCCACTTTTCCATTATATGAATAATCCTACCGAGGATATAAACTACATTGGGAATAGGGGTGGAAACCCTTATTTGAATACATACAATCCTAGATAGAGGGATCATCCAGATCTAAGATGGAGAGGAAACCAAAGAGGAAGTAATAGTTCAAATCAAGTTAAAAATGCTAATTACTAACCTCCTTATTTGCCGAAACCCTAGGATAGGGTCAACCTAAAGGTCTATACTGCATGTGGTGAACGGTTGGACAAAATTGAAGGAGAAATGGAGTTAATGAGAATTGATGTCAAACAGGTGTAGTTTGAGTACACCAACTCAACAAGAACATTGAATAAACTCAAGGATCAAATGAGCCACTTGATAAGCATGATGAGTGATATCAAAAGAAAAATATGCACAGGTATTCCCAGTAACATGGAAGATAATCTACAGAGAGAAAGTAAGGAGCATGTGAAAGTAATTGCACTCTGATTGGGCAAAATATTGAGTAGCCCAAAAAGCACCACTCTAGAGACAATTGTAGAGAAGACTAGTGAACCTCAGGAAGAACCTTAGAAGTGGATGATGAGCCAGAATCAGAGGAGGTAATCACACCGGCAATAGAGACAGGGAAGGAAATAACTAAAGATTCTATCGGTACAAAAATCCTATTCCCTTCAAGACTAGAAGAAAAAAAAGTAGGATGATGATGAAGTTTTAAGTTTTTTAAACCTATTTAAAACATTAAATATTAACGTACCTTTAATTGAGTTAATTGAAAAGGCTCCCAAATACGCTAAGTTTTTAAAAGAAATGATGACTAGGTGTTAGAAAATTAAGGTAGGAGAACAGGTTACTTTAAATATATCCAATAGCATGATTATTTTAAGACAGGTACCTTGAAAATTGAAAGACTTAGGAAGTTTTACTATTCCCATAAAAACAGGGATCATTCATTTTAATAGAGCTCTATGCGATCTAGGAGCAAGTATTAATTTAATGCCTTTATCGATTTTTAATAAACTCGGGTTAGGGGATATAAAATCTACTCAAATAACATTACAATTGGTTGACAGGTCTTCTGTACGTCCAAAAAGGGTATTGAAAGACGTGTTAGTCAAAGTGCAAAGTTTTATTATCCCCGTAGTTTTTGTGGTACTTGATTTTGAAGAAGATTGTGAGATACCGATCTTATTAGGAAGACCCTTCTTGGCTACTTTTAGGTCTACCATTGATTTAGAGAAAAATGAATTAACTGTGAAAATCAATGGTGAGACAGAAATGTTTAAATGTGGTCATCAATCGAGTGAGGAATTTATCAAGAAGTTATAGAAACAATGTAAAAAAAATTATTTATTTCTAACATCCCTGAGTCAAGGGACACGCTTCTTTTTATGCATGCAGAAAGAATAAACACGTTTAAAGAACGAGACAAACAGGCACAGGTGGAATGGCATGATGGAAGATGGACCAATACTGATAGAATGGGAAAATCCTCCATCGGTGAATTGATGACACTATAGGATGAATCCGACAATAAAATTTAAAACTTAGTTGAATTGCTTAACTTTTGTAAATTATTGTATATGTAACTAGTCACCTAGTTTAGATTTTGACTTTTATTTGATGTAGTTTTATCTCTAAATAGAAACATCCTTAAAGCTGAAAGTTTTTAGCCAAAACAGAGTTGGTGTTGTGACATCGCCCCAAGGAATCGCAACATAGCAGACAGTTTCCTTCAAAGCTCCAAACTGACGGACGTGTCACGACATCAATGTATTGCTAGGGATTTTTTGCAATTTTCTGCAAGGTTGACTCGACCTAGTCGCACAACCCGGTGGCTTAGTTTTCATTTAACCTGATTTTTAAGACTTTAAAACTCCATTTTGTAACCTAAAATCATATCTACTTCCAGTTCAAACACCTATTAACCCTTAGTCCCTCAAACTCTTTCAAATCTCTCAAAATATCTTAAACCCTAAAACCTTAATTTCTTAAAAATTCTATTTATTCTTCACAAACTCTTTAACCATATTTAGGGAAACAAGGAAGGGGAACATCGCACGAAAGCAAGGAATTCAAACGAACTTCGACCATATATTAAAGGTTAAGGGTTCCTAAACTCAAACTTTTTACTGTTCCATTGAATTGTTTGCTTAAGATTAAAATATCATGCCTCCTAGGAAAGTTAGGCGAACTATGGAAACGAAGCCATCGATGACTCAAAATTCCTCTAATTTTCCAAATACGAATGTTGGAAAATATTTTAATGAACTTTAAGGAAGAACATTCATCCAAAAGAGGAAATTTGATCCATCCATGATTTTGTGTAAGGAAATATGGCCTTTAGTGTGATATCATAGATGGTAATGTTTTTGGACGATCCCTAAAGAGAGTGTTGTGGTTCCCATTGTTCAAGAATTTTATGCATCATTATGAGATCAAGAGTCTAGAAACATTGAAGGTCATATGTGGGATATGGTCCTTGTGCGGGGGAAAGAGGTTAGAGTAACCCCGCGTATTATTTTTGACTTTTATAATACTCCATACTATGAAAAAGATTTTATTGATGAAACTGTTCTGGAACAATTTCGAGACATAGATATGGATAACATTATAAACTTTTTGACTGAAGGTAGAGGTGAATGAAAATATCACGCAAGTACCAATATCCTAGTATCCTTTAATCAAGCGATCATGTTTCTTGAGGCCAAAATGTGGATCCAATTTGTATGCACAAGAATTGTACATGCTTTAAATGTTTCTAATATTAATACTTTTAGAGCAGTGTTACTTTATGCTATTTTGTAGAAAAACCAGGTATGTATCGGTAATTGGATTCATCAGAACATGAGAAGATGCATTGGTAGCAAGAAGGTGGTAGTCTTCTTTCCCCACCTAAGGACGACATTATGCAAAATGACGGATGTACCTATGACATCCATTGAATAGTAGCTGAAACCTTCCAAAAGTATAATCAGTGATACCTTGTTCCAACAGTAAATAGAGTTAATAACAAATGAATGAAGGATTGGAACAAGCAACAACAAGAAGCAACAATAAGAAGCGATGGTTACACTAGCCTCATCACAGAGGTTGAAACGAGCTTAAATAGATATCTATGAAAGTAGTCATCCAAAAATTGATTGGATGATACAGTGGATGCGAGAGTCAGGACCAATATTCAAAGAATTTGCAAGGCAAAATAACATTCGGTTCCCCAATTATACGCCTGACATGTCCAGGCCAACGAATATGGAACAACAAGAAGAAGTGTATGAAAACGAAGAGGAAGGAGGAGATGAGGAGAATGATGGGAGTGTGGAGATGGATGAGGAGGACAATTGAATTATTTTAATTTTATAAAGACTTTGTAGGAGTAGGAATAATAAATAGATTTTTTGTTTTGTTGCACTTTGTAAATTTTCTATATAGGAACCCAACACGAAGGAGGCACAAACATGTCGAGCTAACACGTTTAAAGTAGGAAGCACCCACCATTAGCAATTAGAGCGACCACGATCAATCGGGTAACTTCCTTCATTTTCTATTTATGAGCTACACATTGAGGATAACGTGTCAACTAAAGTTTGTAAGGGTAACATAGAAAATTTGCTTCAAATTTTTACGTTTTCTTTGATTTTTCTTATCTTTTGTGTGCTTGAGCTTGTAGAAATACAGGTGATTAGTTAGGAGCATGTACATAGGTTGCTTGTGTTTATGATTAAATTTGGCATGATGATAGGTGATTTTCAATTTTTTATTGTTAGACTACTAAGTTCTATATGTTACACTATAAATAGGTATGAAGCAATCAACTATACCAAGTGATATATAAAATAAAAGGAAGCGAGCATGCTAGTACGAATGATAAATAGTTGAATTTGTATTTGTTTGGTTGATTAAATTTGTGCATGTTGAGATATTTAAGGATGACCTAAGACATTTTTTGGAACACATCCAGAGCTAAAAAGCTGTCCTATTTATATTTCACCTTTAGTACCAATTTTTGAGCCTATTAACACTTCTTAATGAACCCCATTACAAGCTCTGAGCCTGAAAATGTTAATTTGTAATCCCCTTTTTTCTTTGGTCCTGCACTACACAATTATAGATGTCTGGCCATACGTATTGAGGGTTAAGTATATACATCACGGTAGAGTTTGTAAAAATAGAGTGAAATAGGAAAAAATGGTGTGATATATGAACTATAAGTTAGCCTAATGTGCAAAACAAAAAGAAAAATCCAAAAAGGGAATTAGTATGAGTAGAAAAAGTCTTAAATTAGCAAAAAAGCATTCACAAGTGAGATGTATTGAAAAAGAGAAAAGTCACAAAGTCACAAGAGAAAGAAAAATTCGTTCATTAGTGCACACAAACTCGTAAGGCTAGCCATAGTTACTATGTCATGCTATGACTTCATAGATATCGAGAGACAAGGAATGTGAGAGAAAGAAAAATAAAGCGGTGAGTGGGTAAGGGTCGCTAAGAGGAAAAATAGGGACCAATACGATATGCCAAACTATTTTCGTGTTTGTAACCATTTTTTATGCTTATTATTTTTGAATTTCATACATGTCCTAAGCCTTAGAATGTTACAAGCCGAAAAGTCCTATGTAACCTAAAATATCTTTATACATGACTAGACATCACACTGAACATATGCATAAATGACTATTTGTATTCTGCTCGAATAATCAAAGTACTTGTATGATTTGTTGATGGATTCCTACAGGTAAGACACTTAATACTTGTAGAGTTTGTAACATACTAAACTTAGGTGTTTGTGGTCAAAAGTGGCAAGTCAACTACTTATCATGTTAAGATTGCTTATAAGTATGAAATGTCTAAGTCATATGCTCCGAATTCAATACCAAAATTGGTATAAGTTAATGTATCTTTAAATGGCCAAAATGGCATGTGATAAATTGATCTCAACATGGTCAAAATATAGTTTATTTTGGAAAGGTTTTTAACTAGATGTGCATGATGTAAATATGGTATATAAATTTTGGTTGATTGGTACTATTTGGAAATGGTTGGTTTGTGTCATTTAGGTGGTTATGTTAACATGTATGTATGGTCTTTTAATGGTTACTATTTTGGCATTTTAGTGCTTAAATGATGGTAGTTGGAATGATGAATAAATATGCATGCTATGTAATGTTGTTTTGATATCTTGGAAAGCTGTCATTGATGTATGGTTTGATATGGAAATAGATAGTGAGTATTGAGTAGATAAATGGCTAATTTGGTATAATTGGATGTGGTTGGCATATG
>JABFAF010277266.1:0-31925 GCA_013677275.1 Gossypium schwendimanii | reverse complement strand
GGCCTTGTGGCAATTTGAGCCCATCACGTTCTTGAACTTGGGTTGGGCCTTTATGACTCGTATCAGATTACCTTGACCACCCCAAGAAAATTTTGGATGATTCCTCTATCCTAGATTGTAGTTATTGCTACAGGGATAATTTTGAGGTCTAAAATTGTTACCTATAAAATTGCCTTGCTCATGCTCCATGCTAGAACCGAAGGGTAAACATTTTGAATTAATCTCCATACTCCATTCGCATCACATTGCACTACCAGATTCACTTGCATAGAAAAATTCAAACCATCAACTTTCTTACGAAGAGCTTCAACTTAATTTTCTAACATAGAAACTGCAGTAATATCAAAAACTTCGGCTGCCTTAGCAAGTTTTACTCTCGTAACTTTCCATTGACAATTGTTGAGTGTCATCTGCTCAATAAACTCTTCAGTTACCTCAGGTGTTTTGTTATTCAATGTTCCATTAGCTGCTACATCAATCATCTGTCTAGTCGAGAGGTTCAAACTATTGTAAAAAGTTTGAACTTAGAGCCACAAAGGTAGTCCATGGTGAGGACACCTTCTCAAAAAATCCTTAAATCTCTCTCATGTATCATAAAAAGTCTCAATATCAAATTGAACAAAAGAAGAGATATCATTCCTCAACTTAGCTATTTTAGCAGATGGAAAATATTTCAACAAAAATTTCTCAGTCATTTGATCCTAAGTCATGATAGAACCCCCTGGAAGTTAATTCAACCACTATTTTGCCTTGCTCCTCAAAGAAAATAGGAACAACCATAAGCGTATGGCATCATCAGTAACACCATTGATCGTGAAATTATTACAAATCTCTAGAAAGTTAGCCAAATGAGCATTCGAATCTTTATATTACAAAATATCAAACAGAACATATTGCTGCACCATCTGTATTGTATTTGGCTTGATCTCAACATTATTCACAGAAACTGTTGGTCTAACAATACTTGATTCACCCCTAATCAAAGTAGGCTTAGCATAATCATACATAGCTCGATGAGTAGGACATGCAAGAGGCTGCTGATTATTTTTATTATCTTCTATTTCCACAATAATATCATTTTCCTCTGATCGTCTATTAAATCTATTGACTTTGCCTTACTTCTATAACTTCTTTCCTATTTTTGCTAGCAGTTTTCTCTCTTCAAGAATAAAAACAATTGACTCTAGGTTGATTAATTGAAATTTTTTTCTAATTAAAATCCCTATTATCGCATTAACTCGATCTATAGATTCCCTATTCGATTTGACTATAATCCAATATATTTATGTCATCCTATTTCTAGGATTGCATCCAACTTCACTCAATTACACTAGATCTACTCTTAAACAGGGTCTATTTCTCCTCTGATTTAAGCACATCAAACATGAATTCATAATCTAAAAATATTAAACCAAGAATTATGCACACATAATTGAGAACAAGATCTAAGTAGTTATTGTGTAAACTAGAAATCAAACGACAGAATTTATCATAGAATTCATCTCTTTAGGTATTTAGAAAATGAGTTCATGACTGCAAATAAAAACATCCCAAAGACAATATAACCATAAGAAACAAAGTATCTCATAATAATCTCTAAAGAAATCAAAAGGAAATATTTAATCTTGATGGAAAACTGCTTCAAAATTCACTTCACTAGTTTTTTTTGAGTTTTTTCTTGAGTATTTTATGACAACTCCCTCCTATTTTCTTATTTTTGTCATATATAGGTCTTAGAATGCCCGAAAAACCCTAAAAAATGTATTTTCCTGCTTTTCAGAGTGCTATTCATGAAACCGACACGGCCTGTCACATGTTTATGTGGTAGCCTATATTTCACGCGGTTGTGTGTCCAAGTCGTGTGGAATGGCCAACCTTGTGTAGCTCCTATAAATTCATCTGGTTTTTTGGTTTTCGTTCATTTTGTGCTCTTTTTTCTCCCAAATGCTCTCATACGTATAAAAATATGGATTTAAAGGATTAAAAGCTTAAAATTCACCATTAACATCGAATAATCACCCAAAAATGCATTAAGAAGTAGGTTAAGACATGTTACTTTTAGCATTTATCAAAGATGAAAGATACATGTCAAAAGTACCTTACTCAAGCGCAATCAGAAATGTGATATATGCAATGGTATCCATTCCTCTTGATATCACACATGTTATTAGTGTTATTAGTCGATACATGGTCAATCCTTGTAAGTTACACTGGCATGCTGTTAAGTGGATTTTCAGATATTTGCGGGGTATTTCTAACATGTGCTTAGTGTTCGGAAGAACTTAAAAGGGTTTAGTTGAATATGTTAATTCTGATTATGCAAAAGACTTAGATCAAAAAAGGTCTTTCACAGGTTATCTATTTTTTGGGGAATTGTGCCATTAGTTGGAAATCTACATTTCAAGCTATGGTGGCTTTGTCGACTACTAAAACAGAATACATGACAATTATTGAAGGATTAAAAGAAGCAATTTGGTTAAGGGGTCTGTTTAATGAACTTGAATGGGCAACTGTCGTCTATTATGATAGTCAAAATGCCATACATCTCACCAAAGATCAAATTCATCATGAGAGATCGAAGCATATAGACATTCATTACCACTTTGATCGAGAGGTAATCATTTAAGAGGATGTTCAGATTCTTAAAATTAGCACATAACACAATCAGGTGATAAAGAGTCTTTCAGTTTCAAAGTTTAAGCATTGCTTGGACTTTTTAAGCATCCGACAAAGGACAAATTAGGCTTATAATAGGGATTGATAAGGGAGTTAAGTCAAATACGAGTCAAGGTGAGATTTGTGGGGTTGTGCCTCGGATTTTGAGACCAAACAGTGTGTGATATTGCAACGTGGAAGTGTTCTTCATCCCAACAAGCAACTAACATCATGGCAAAAAGAAATCCCTCATTTTGATGACGTGATCCTCCTTTTGCCCAACGAAGCGAATGTCATGTCACGACATAGTGACGTGTACCGCAAGTTTTTCTACTTTCTTCTCCCGGTTAAACTCTAGTTTAGTTTCCCATTTAAACTCTGACTAACTTAGGGTTGTTGTAGTCATAAATGCCACGAATTTCTACTTATAAATAGGCCTTAGTCACTCTAGGTTTATAATAATAGAAATATTTAGATTGAGAGAATTGGATCCTATTTTTTAAAGGTTTTTCTTTTGGGTCCTCGAGTTTTCCTTTAATTCTCTCAATATTTTGTACTATCGTTTATTATAATGAATTCTCCTTTTGCCCATGGTTTTTTAGTCTTTGAGGGTTTTCTACATAAAATATTTGTGCTTGATCTTCTCTACTTTTCTAGTTTGTTGTTTATACGGGTCGATCCCCAACAAATATAGTGACCTCTTTAAATAGGATTAGATTAGAGTTCTAATCATACTAAAATATCCCTAAAATAATCAGAGTCTAATTAGGAGAAGCAGTCCTACTTAAAGTCTAAAATACGGCTGCCAAATAGTAGAGCACACCGTGACGTCTTATTCTCCTCGTCACGACATCATCCATCGCAAAGTCTCTATAAGCAAATGCTCCTCATCCCAACATCGGCCTATATTCTGTTTCTCGTTGATTCTCTTCTAATGTGCTTACGACATGTCTGATAAATAAGAGCCACACCCTGCATAATAAAAAAGAAATTGATAAAATTATAAAAAAATTATCGCAAAATTAATTTTATAATTAAATAAAAATTTAAAATGTATTTAAATAAAAAATTATTAAAAAAAATACAAACAAATTATAATTAAAATTTAAAATATGTTTTCAAAAACAAACTTACAACTAGTGATACCTTGGCCTAGTGGCAAGGTTAAGGCCTTGAGAATTTTAAGATCCCATTTTAAGTCTCACTCTATGTAAATCATATATGAGTTTTTAGTTTATATTTATTTTGATTTATGTCCCACCATATGTGAATTTTTTATAGATTTATTCTTTTATAGGTGTTAAAGATATGTGACCCAAATTCTTGTTAAATAAAAATACAAGTGGCAAGATAGGGGGATCTAAGGTATAGGCTACACAAGTGAAATCGATATAGAAGTATGTTTTCTCTATTTGATGTTGATTAGAATAAGGTGTTTTAACCTTACCGCATTACTTCAATTTAAATTTCATTAGAATATGGTTTTACAAACCTATAAAAAGACATAGTTTTCTCTCCTCTTATATCACTCGAATTCGACATAGTGAATTTTCTTCTCCTTTGCACTTGATTTTTTCTAAAAAGGGTTTCCACATAAAATCTCTGTCCTATTTTTCTCTCTTTTCTTGCCATTATTAATATTCTATTTTTACAAATTGGTATCAGAGTTTTCCGGGTTGCCTATCTCGATCACGGTAATGGCATCACTAAAGTATGAAATTTTGCGGTTGGATTATAACACTAGATTAGCATTGTGACCGATAAAGATGCAGACAGTTCTTATCTAGATGGATTTGGAAGATGCTCTACTGGGGTAGATAAGATGCTTTTGACATTGACAAAGGAAGAGAAGAAGCGTAAGGATCGAAAGGCCTTGACATAATTTTATTTGCATTTGTCTAACAAAATTTTGCAGGATGTGATGAAGGATAAGACCATTGCTGCATTATGGGCAAAATTGGAGCAATTATGCATGTCAAAAACCTCGACGAGTAAGTTACATATGAAGCAACGTCATGCACGAACACTTAACTGTGTTTTTAAAAAAATTATCTTGAACCTAGAGGCCATGGAGTTTCATTTAGATAAAGCAAATTTAAGGTTTATTCTACTTTGTTCGTTGCCCCCATCCTATTCTACCTTTAAAGACACAATTTTGTATAGTCGCGAATCTCTCACAGTTGATGAGGTCTATGATTCTTTGACCTCGTATGACAAGATGAAACATCTTATGATTAAATCCAACTCTCAGGGAAAGGGTCTTACTATTCATGAGAGACAAGAATGGAATACTGATTATGATCATGGAAGGACACAAGAACGGAATCCCCGCAGTAAATCTAAGGGTAGATTGAGATCTTCAAGTAGAGGTAAAACTTGTAACTTCTACAAGAAGAAAGGGGACTTTAAATCTAAGTGCTATAAGTTGTAGAATGAGATCAAAAGGGAGGCTGTGAAAAAAAAGGGAAAACAATCAAAAAAATCTGATGAAGCTGATTTTGTAGAAGACTATAGTGATGGTGAACTCCTAGTTGCTTCTGCAAACAATTCTGAAGTGAGCAAGGAGTGAATCCTTGATTCTAGCTGCACCTTCCATATGAGTCCCAATCGAGATTGGTTTACAACTTATGAAACAGTGTCTGAAGGTTTTGTTTTAATGGGAAATAATGCTTTATTTAAAATCGTAGATGTTGGAATGATTAAAGGTAAGATGTTTGATGAAGTTGCTAGAACACTTAGTTACGTACGACATGTTCAAGAATTGAATAAAAATTTGATTTTGTTCAGTACTCTTGATTTAAAAGGGTACAAATACACAACCTAAAGTGGGGTTCTAAATATTTCCAAAGGTTCACTAGTTAATTAAAGGGCAGAGAAAAACTACCAAGTTATATGTTTTGCAGGGTTCTACTGTTATTGGTGATGCTGCAAATGCTTCCTCTTCCTTGTCAGATGATGATGTTACTAAACTTTGTCATATGTGTCTAGGGCATATGAGTGAAAACGACACAGCATAATTGAACAAAAGAGGACTTCTTGATGGACAAGGTGTAACACCCCTAACCCGTATCCATTTTCAAAATAGGGTTACGGAGCATTACAGGAGTTTACAAATCAAATAAACAAATATTTCATATCATATAACATTCATGTCAGAAACCAATCAAAATCAAACATATTGTCCCTTATGTAAGCCATCGAGGCCCAAAATACGCACTAAAAACAAGTCGGGACTAAATCGGTTACTCAAAGAATTTTTCAGAAAACATTTAAAGTTTTTCAAAGTTGGAGGGGTCACACAGCTGTGTGACTAGACCGTGTGACTCATACGGCCAAGAGACATGCCCATGTCTTAGATCGTGTAGACATTAGAAATAGGGACACACGACCATGTCTCAGCTCGTGCCCTTGCCCGTGTAACCCCCTAACTTGGACCACACGGCCAAGCCACACGTCCTTGTGCTAGGTCATGTGAGCATATTGACTTGCTCACTTTAAAAGATATAGAGGAGACACGGCCATGTAACCTAGCCGTGTGTCACCCACGGCTAAGACACATGCCCGTGTCTCTGCCAGTGTGGATGAAAATAGGCAATTTTCCAAGCCACATTTCTCACCCAATTTGAAACCAACCTAACTCAACATTTTTGTACATCAACAAACCATAACAAGGCATTCAACTACGTTTAGCTTTTAACTCGACTAAAATGGAGCCATCATCATATAATGACAGTTGGGTATTCATTGCTCGTAGAATAAATAAGGATTTTCTACTTAAAGCATTAGCAACTACGTTTTCTTTTGTCAGAAGATAATCAATAACTAACTCATAATCTTTCAATAGTTCAAGCAATCTACGCTGTCTCAGATTCAAATCTTTCTGCGGCATTAGATACTTTAATCTCTTATGATCGGTAAATATATGACATTTTTCACTGAACAAATGGTGTCGCCAAATTTTCAACGCAAAAACAATAGCTACCAACTCTAAGTCATGTCTCGGATAGTTCTTTTCATGTGGCTTTAACTGTCTGGAAGCATAAGCTATTACTTTACCTTCTTTCATCAAAACACAGCCTAATCCGTTCAATGACGCGTCAATGAAAATCAAACATTCCTTACCCGATTCAGGATGAACCAGAACTGGTGCTTCAGTCAATAGGGCTTTCAACTAGTTAAAACTTTGCTGACATTTATCAGACCATTCAAATTCCACATCTCTCTGTAATAGTCGTGTCATTGGTGTAGCTATCATCGAAAACCCTTTTGCAAATCTCTAGTAATAACTAGCTAATCCAGAAACATTTGACTCCAGATACGTTTCTCGGTGGTTTCCAATTAGCAGTTATTAAAATTTTATTCGGATCAACTCTGATGCTTTCAGCTGATACTGTGTCCTAGAAAACCAACTTCACAAAGCCAAAATTCATCTTTGCTAAGTTTAGCAAATAATTTCTTATCTCGTATGGTTTCTAGAAAAATTCTCAGATGCTCGGCATGTTCAGTCTCATCTTGGGAATATATGAAAATATCATCAATAATTATCACGACAAATCTATCTAAATATGGTCAGAAAATTATATTCATCAAATCCAAGAAAACTGCAGATGCGTTAGTTAAACCAAATGACATCACATATAACTCTGCTAATCTCTCAAGTGAGAAATCTGTACGTTCTAGAATAAAATGTGCAGAATTCGTCAAACGATCAACAATAATCCAAATGGCATCTTTCTTTTTTGGAGATATGGGTAACCCTGATACAAAATCCATAGTAACTCTATCCCATTTTCTCTCTGGTATCATTACTAGCTGTAACAGTCCTGAAGGTACCTGATGTTCAGTTTTAACTTGTTGACATATCAAGCATCTAGATACAAACTTAGAAATATCACTTTTCAGTCCCAGCCACTAGTACATCTATTTCAAATAAGTGTACATTTTATTACTCCCCGGATGAATAGACAAGCTACAACTATGAGCCTCGTGCAAAATTTTCTGTATAAGCTTTGGATTATTTGGTACACAAACTCTACCTCTGAATAATAAACAATCATAGGGTCCTATCTGAAATTTTGAATCAGAAGTCGATTCACATTGCACCCGTTTAGCTAACATCTCATTATCACATTTCTGAGCTTCGCAGATCTATTGTAAAAATGTTGGTTTAGCTTTTAACTCGGCTAAAATCGAGACATCATCATATAGTGACAGTCGGGTATTCATCGCTCGCAGAACAAACAAGGATTTTCTACTTAAGGCATCAGCAACTACGTTTGCTTTTCTCGGATGATAATTAATAACTAACTCATAATCTTTCAATAGTTCAAGCCATCTACGCTGTCTCAGATTCAAATCTTTCTGTGACATCAGATATTTTAAACTCTTGTGATCGATAAATATATGACATTTTTCACTGAACAAATGGTGTCACCAAATTTTCTACGCAAAGACAATAGCTGCCACCTCTAAGTCATGTCTCGGATAGTTCTTTTCATGTGGCTTTAACTGCCTAAAAGCATAAGTTATTACTTTACCTTCTTACATCAAAACACAGCCTAATCCATTCAATAACGCGTCACTGAAAATCACAAATTCCTTACCCGATTCAGGATGAACCAAAAATAGTGCTTCGGTCAACAGAGCTTTCAACTGGTTAAAACTTTGCTGACATTTACCAGACCATTCAAATTTCACATCTTTCTATAATAGTTGTGTCATTGGTATAGCTATCATCAAAATCCCTTTTACAAATCTCCAGTAATAACTAGCTAATCCCAGAAAAATTCTAACTCCAGATACGTTTCTTGGTGGCTTCCATTTAACAATCATTGAAATTATATTCGGATCAACTCTGATGCCTTCAACCGATACTATGTGTCCTAGAAAATCAACTTCCCAAAGCCAAACTCATATTTGCTAAATTTAGCAAACAATTACTTATCTCGCAAGGTTTTTAGAACAATTCTTAGATGGTTGGCATGTTCAGTCTCATCTCAGGAATATATGAAAATATCATTAAGAAATACCACGACAAATCTATCTAAATATGGTTAGAAAATTCTATTCATCAAATCCATGAAAATTGTAGGTGCGTTAGTTAAACCAAACAGCATCACAAGAAATTCATAATATCTGTAGCTGGTTTTGAATTCCATTTTCGATACATTCGAATCTTTCACTCGTAACTAATAATAGCTAGAACGAAGATCAATCTTCAAGAGCACTGTGACCCATTTCAACTGATCAAACAAATCATCAATGCGAGGTAGTGGATATTTATTTTTGATTGTAACTTTTTTGAGCTGACAGTAGTCAATGCATAATCTCATAGATATGTCCTTTTTCTTAACAAACCGAACAGGTGCACTCCAAGGTGAAAAACTAGTTCGAGCAAAACCCCTATCAGTCAACTCTTACAACTATGGTTTTAACTCTTTTAACTTAGTAGGAGCAATTCTGTATGGTGATATAGATATCGGTGTTGTTCCCGTTAGAAGGTCTATAGCAAATTTGACTTCTCTGACCGGCGGTAATCCAGGTAACTCCTCTGGAAACACATCAGGATACTCGCAAACCACTGGTACCGATTCAAGCTTTGACTCGACACTTTAGTATCCAATACATAAGCAAGGTAAGCATTACAACCTTTTCACACATATTTCTATGCTGACATAGCTGATATCACAATAGGCAACCCATTTAATTTATCTGATTCAATATGAAGTATCTCACCATTCTGACATTTCAATATGATATACTTTCGTTTATAATGTACCACAGCGTCATGTAGAGTTAGTCAATCCATGCCTAATATCACATCAAATTCATCGAACGGTAATAGTATCAAATCAGTCGAAAAATAATAACCCTGAATCATTAATGGACAGTTCTTGCAAACCTTATCAACTAACACATACTGATGTAGAGGGTTTGATACTTTAAACGCGAATTCTGTGGACTCAAAAAGTAAATTTTTACTAGACACTAATTTTGTGCAAACATATGAATGAGTCGATCTGGGATCAATTAAAGCAGTTACATCAACATCTATAAGAGAAAAAGTACCTGTAATAACATTTGGCATAGAAGCATATTTGCGCGCACGAATAGCATAAGCTCTAGCTGGTGTTTGTGCCTTAGACCTTACGGTAGAGTCTTTCATCACACCACGGATACCGCTCACATTTCCAAGATTACAAGGTGGTCTACCTCTCGTAGCTATGTTGCTCAGCCTCAAAGTTCGAATATTATCTTTTTCAAATTTCTCTGGGTCTCTATGATAGTGATCAAAGGAACCATATCTAAAACAAGCTCCACTCTTTATTTGACACTCACCGAAATGTAGCTTGTTACATTGCTTGCACTTGGGTCTGGTGTTTCTAGCACTACCTACACTCGCTAGAGATGTAGCCTGAGATTTAGGACTGGAACGTCAGATACCTTTGTCTCTACTAGAGTATCCTGCAGAAGTAGTAGAACGGTAATGTTGTTCTTTAGACTTTTTTGATGCAGACTGGTATGACTTTCCCGTCAATCTCTTTCTCGAGTCTCTAACTTTAGTTTCAGTGTGACTTTTTTTTACTCAGCTCTTCATCTTTATATGCTCGATCAACGAGTACAAAAAATTCTTTCAACTCAAGGATCTCGACTAATAGTTTTATATCTTCGTTTAAGTTATCTTCAAACCGCTTACAGATTGTAGTCTTAGTCAGAATACATTCTTGAGCATATTTTCTTAATCGATCAAATTCTCTTTCATATTCAAACACTGTCATATGACCTTGTTTAAGCTCCGAGAATTCTTTATGTTTCTAGTAGAGAAACCTCTGACTGATGTATTTCTTTTGAAATTTGGTTTGAAAGAATTCCCAAGTGACCCGATTTTTTGGCACAACAGAAATCAACGTATTCCACCACTAATAAGTTGAACTTTTGATAGAGATACCGCACACTTAAGATATTCATCCTATAAAAAAGATAATTCATCAAGAACTCTGATAGTATTTTCTAACCAAAACTCAACTCTCTTGGGATCATGCTCAATTGTTGCTCAGAATTCCTCAGCACCTTACTTACGGATCTTATCAACAGGAGGCTTACCAAATCTAATAGGTTCTGTACTTTTAGGAATAACGAGAATCGATTAAGGAATAGGAGGGGATAGAGGTTGTTGAGCAGTCAGGTTCGTCCATACGATATTGGTGAACCATTCATTCATCATATGGAAGAAGGCTTCCTTAGCCTCCCCCTGACCCTCAGATACGGGCCTCGTACCACTCAAAGCTACTCCTTGAACGGAGGCTTGAGTGTTACTCTCTATTTCATAAGAATCAGCTTGGTTGGATGACATTGCTATATGAAAACAGAGTTTTAAAATGGTCAGGAGATATCACACTATCACAGGTTAGATAATGAAATGTATAGCTAAACTCATATACGCTACATTCTGTCCAAGAATAGACTAAATTAAAGCTCTGATACCAATAAATGTAACACCCTTAACCCATATCTATTGCTTAAACAAGGTTATAAAGCATTACCGAAGTTATAGTTCAAATAAACAGACATTTCATATCATCTAACATTCATGTCAGAAACCAATCAAAATCAAACATATATTCCCTTATGTAAGCCCTCAAGACCCAAAATATTCATTAAAAACAAGTCAGGACTAAATCGGGTACTCAAAGAATTTTTCAAAAAACATTAAAAATTTTTCAAATCTGCAAGGGTCACACGACTGTGTGGCCAGGCCATGTGAGTCACATGGCCAAAAGACACGCCTGTGTCTTAGAGCATGAGGACATTCAAAATAGGGACACATGGCCGTGTCCCAGCCCGTGTCCTTGCTCGTGTAACTCCCTGACTTGGGCCACACAGCATAAAAACACGCCTGTGTGCTAGTACATGTGAGCATACTGACTTGCACAATTTAAAAGATACATATGACACACGGCTGAGAAACACACTCGTGTCTCTGATCATGTGGATGAAAGTAGGCCAATTTCCAATCCACATTTTTCATCCAATTTGACACCAACCTAACTCAACATTTTTGTACATCAACAAGCCATAACAAGGCATTAAAAACAGGCCAAAATCAAGTCTTAAATAAAAAAATATCACCACATACAACCAATATGCCCTTAAACACCTCAAATTACAACTTAAAAACTTGTCAACCAAGGGTCCAAACTTACCTAAATGACCAAATATATATATGTATATTCAAACCTCATTTTACTTTTCATCATTCTACCATATTAAACACAGATGAAATATGACAAGACCACATATATATATGCATCAAAATGTACCAAACACAAGCCATACAAGTGGCTAATCTCAACAAAACAATTATATGCCAACATTGGCGAAATTAACCTATACATGTCATTATAACCGAAATTAATTTACTGAAAGTACTAAAAGGACCGATGGATAGTGTGAAATAGTTTTGACCAGCTTCCATCCCATACGAGCTTTCGAATTACTATAACACAGAGTAAGCATTTAAGCTTAGTAAGTTCGTATAACACAGAATTTAACTTACCATATATACATAAAATAGGTAAGTAAACAAAGCATATCTCAACCAATTTGGCCAAAAGGCTAAACACATGATCACCAACATATTAGCCATGAAAATCACATATAAGATACAACAAACATGGTTGAATTCATCAAATAATCATATTTCATGTATTTCATGTAAATACTAGTAATAGTTCATATCAAACTCATATAATCTCGTAAAAGAACTGTGCCCATTGAATTATTTAGAATATCATTGTATACACGAGTAGTACACACAAAGAGTATTGAACTGTAATCCGTCAATTCATGTACATGTATGCTCATACAAGCTGTAAATGGTAAGCTCCTCCAAGCTGAATAACAGGAAGCTCATGTGAGCTGAATAATGGGAAGCTCATGTGAGCTAAGTATTAAGATCTGAAATCGGTGGCCTTAATGACATGTCATTTGTATTCTATGGATTCCTAAGGTTCAAACGGGGCTCGGTAATTATCGAATATACAACTGGTATTTATTCATGGCAATTATACAATTCTCAAATAAATAATTCAATTTAAAACATATAAATGTACAATTTAATTATGCGAACTTATCTCAACAAGTGTACGTAGATGCGAAGGTAACTAATCAGATATTTTCTCTTTGCCTCGAGCTAACTCTGTACGAGGTCTGATAGGGTCTATACGAATGAATTTAACTCATTTTAATATAATTTTCATCCAATTTAATCTAACATGGAATTTTGGAAAAATTACTATTTTGCCCTAAACTTTTAATTCCTTTGTAATTTAATCCCTAGGCTCGACAAATGAAATTCATACAATTTAATCCTTACTCAAGCCTAGCTGATTTAATCCCTAGGCTCGACAAATGAAATTCATACAATTTAATCCTTACTCAAGCCTAGCTGATTTTATACATATTAATAGTAGCCCATATATTTCACAAAAATAACATATTTTATCATAAATTTATCATATTTTTTAATTTAATCCCTAATTGATAATTCCATCAAAATTCTCTTTACAAAAGTTGTTTATCTAACAACAACCATTCTTTTTTTACTATCAAACTTCAAAATTCAAGCATATTCATCAATGGAAAAACCCTAATACTTTAACAGTTTTGCAAATTAATCCTCAAGCTAGCTAGATTAAGCTACTACAATCTCGGAAACATAAAAATCATCAAAAAAACAGGACAAAAATACATACCTAATTGAGAATAATAAGATTTTCCAAATTCAAGCTTTCATGGCTAGGTTTCCTTATTTTCTTTTGGTGGATGATGATGAGAATATATTATTTTATTTTATTTATTATAACTTTAATCACTAATTTCTAAAATTAACCTTAATATTTCATTCAATTTCCAATGATGACTATTCATACTTATCCACTAAGCATTTTAATGGCATATTTACTATATAAGAACCTCCAATTTAAAATTCTATAGCTATTTAATACCTTTAGCTATTAGAGCACAACCATTGCACCGTTCTTAACGAAATTTTTATACGATATTTCTATCATACTGTAGACCATAAAATGATATTAAAGTAATTTTTTTGGCTTTAAATTTGTGGTCCCAAATCCACTGTTCCAATTTCACTAAAAATGAGCTATTACACAAGGCATTAGCAAACTAAAGTGTTGTAAGCAATGTATTTTCGGGAAGAAAAAGAGTTTGATTCACCAGAGGAATCCATAACATGAAGGGAACGTTGAATTATATTCAATCTGATCTTTGGGGACCATCCAAAGTGCCTTTGAAAGGTGGAGCTAATTATATGCTAATCTTATGGATGATTTTTCCAAAAAAGTTTGGGCGTACTTCCTAAAGTAGAAAAACAATGTGTTTTTCGCATTCAAATCTTGAAAAAGTATGGTTGAGAAACATATAGGAAAGCAGATAAAACACCTCTGAATAGATAATGGCTTGGAGTTTTGTTCTGATGAGTTCGTCATACTCCATAGCAAAACGACATTGTAGAATGTATGAACAGAACGATCATGACAAATGTTTGATGTATGTTATTGAATGCTAATTTACCGAAGTTGTTTTGGGTTGAAGTAGCCTCTATTGCATGTTTTTTGATTAACTGATCTCCATCCATTGCCACTGAGAAAAAAAGACTCTACAAGAGATATGGTCTGGTAAGCCTGGTAATTATTCTGATTTAAAGATTTTTGGGTGTCCTACTTATGTTCATGTTGATAATGGAAAATTGGAACTGAGATTTATTAAATGTGTTTTCTTGGTTATAAAGCTAGTTTAAAAGGGTATAAGTTATGATGTCTTGAAAATAGAAAAGTTGTAATTAGCAAAGATGTTGTTTTTGATGAAACTGCTATGCTAACTAACTTATCTCTTAAAG
Source organism: Gossypium schwendimanii (assembly GCA_013677275.1). Taxonomy (NCBI): domain Eukaryota; kingdom Viridiplantae; phylum Streptophyta; class Magnoliopsida; order Malvales; family Malvaceae; genus Gossypium; species Gossypium schwendimanii. The sequence goes on along the minus strand of JABFAF010277266.1, from coordinate 17,353 downwards.
ACTCTTCAAATAAATAACAACAAAAATAGGTGGAGCTTTAGATTGATCCAGTATTTACAACAGAGTCGACTCCTCAAGTTAGTAAAGAAAATCAAAATAGTGTCACTTCTTCAACACAATATTCTTTTTGTCAAAAAATGAAACTAGAAGAGAAATTAAATCTCTAAAGAAGTATGTTGTGGCTGATCTAGTTGCTTATACTTTAAATGTGACTGAAGATATAGATGGAAATCAAGAGCCATCTACTTATTCTGAGGCAGTTAGCTGTGAAAACTCAAAAAAGTGGATTTTTTTCCCTGCAAGAAGAGATTCAGTCACTCCACATGAATAGAACATAGGATCTTGGGAAGCTTCCTATAGGAAAGAAGGTTGTTCATTGTAAATAGGTGTTCCAAGAGTTAAAGAACCCAGATATAAAACAAGGCTTATTACAAAGGGTTACAGTCAGATTCCAGGTATGGACTTCATAGATGTGTTTTCTTTAGTTGTAAAGCACAGTTTGATTCAAGCCATACTTGGTATTATGACCATGTACGATTTGGTGCTTGAATAGTTACATGTAAAAATAATGTTCTTGCATGAAGAACTTAAGGAGGACATTTATATGCAACAAGCAGAGGGGGCTTATAGTCTTAGAAAAAGAGTACTATGTTTGCTTGCTAAAAAAATCTCTTCATGGTTTGAATTAGCCACCAAGACAGTGGTACAAGAGGTATAACTTCTCATGATTTCAAAAGAAGTAGATTTGAAAGTTGTATTTATTTTAGGAAAAACAATGATGATTCTTTTATGTATATTCTCCTCTATATTTTTGACATCTTGATAGCGACAAAAGATAAAAGAGAGATAAGAAAAGTCAAAGCCTAGCTTAGTGAAGAATTTGAGATGAAGGACTTGGGAGCAGCAAAGAAGATACTTGGTATGGAGATTCTCAAAGATAGAAAAACAAGTAAATTGTACCTAAGTCAAAAAGGGTAGACTGAGAAAGTTCTTTGCAGGTTCAATATGTATAGTGCTAAGCCTATTAGTACTCCTTTAGCAGCACATTCAATCTTTCATCAGCTTTATCTCCACAATTAGATGATGAGATTTACTACTTGTCACATGTTCTATATTCTAGTGTGGTGGGATCTCTTATGTATGCTATGGTTGGTGCACGCCTAGATTTATCATATGCAGTTAGTAGATACATGATGAATCCCAGTAAAGAACACTGAAAGCTTCAATACCAGAGGCTGCAAAAAGGTAGATGTGTGCTAGCGACTCATCTAGAAGTTCACAGAAGTCTATGTTATCAGCACTCAGCTCCGCTCTGTAAGCTTTCCTCATTGAGGCATTCGTAGTTACTTTTGGACTTGAAAAGAATATTTTTGGGGCAGAAGCTACTTAGATAAAGCTTGAAGAAAATCTTGGGAGCAATCATGAGCGATGGTAAAAGATGATGAATGTAAATAAAGTGTTCTTCAAACAAAATGAGGAGCTCATCGAGAAGTTAGGAGTTGAACAAGTACAAAATGATGAAATATTTGGCGAGGTCGCAACCTTGGGTGTTGAGCTGAAAAGGGTTACTGAAGAGCATAAGGTAACTGTGAGCCGAATCACTGCAAAGCAAGAGGCTGCAATGGTAAGCTTAAAGTAGAAATAAAAAGATGTCTTTGAAGGATTTAAGAAGAACACTCTAGGAATGTTGAGTGATGTTACTGCTGAGCTCAAGTCCAATATTCTTCTGCATGCTCAAGTTGTTGCTGGGCCTTTCAATGCTCGCAAGGTTGATTTTGACACTCTCTCTGAGGTAGAGATGGATCAATTTGGTTTTAAGGTTCGCTTCCCTTTGGGAGCTTCTTAGAATAAGTTTGCATCCAACTTGAAGAACTCAAAGGATTTTTATCTTGATGAAGGTTCTTCTAAGCCAACAGTTGTGCCTATTAATGATGACACCACTACTGACTTACTATTGACAATACCAAAGTTGTTGCAAAGGAATGAGGAGAAGTTAATTATATGTTATGGTTTTTTGCAATTTTGTAATTCTATACTATCATTCTTTATGAAAGAATTAAAGTTTTGAAAAATTTCAAGTTTATTTCTTGGTATCACGATGTTTTATTTCTTTACGAACTTAAGAAAATTTTCAAACTTAAGTAAACCTTCAAACTTAAGCAAAATTTCAAGCTTACACTAGATTTTGAATTTAAACAAGTTTTGGAGACTTAGGCAATTTTTGGGCCAATTTTAATCTTTATAACATCAGTTGGGAGTGTAAGCTCGCATTAACTACTTTCAAGGCTACAGTACTAAACTAGTGAGCCTTAAGATTTCTGTTGGGTGTTTTAGCTCATGTTAACTATTTTGGAGGCAACGGTATTGAACTTGTGAGCCACAAGATTTTAACTAGGAGTTTAAGCTCGCGCTAACTATTTTAGAGGTTGCAGTATTGAACTTGCAAGCCTTAGGATTACAGCTGGGAGCTTGAGCCCGCACTGACTATTTTAGAGGTTTGGTATTAAACTTGCAAGCCTTAAGATTTTAGTTGGGAGCTTAAGCCCGCACTAACTATTTTGGAGGTTGTGGTATTGAACCTACTAGCCTTAAGATTTTAGCTGGTAGCTTGAGCTCCGCTAACTATTTTAGAGGCTGCGATATTGAACTTGTAACCTTTAAGATTTTAGCTAAAAGCTTAAGTTCTCACTAACTATTTTAGAGGCTACGGTATTGAACATGCGAGCCTTAAGATTATAGTTGGGAGCTTGAGCTCACGCTAACTCTTTTGGAGGCTATAACGTTGAACCTTCAAGCCTTAAGTTTTCAGCTTGGAGTTTGAGCTTGCGCTAACTGTTTTGGAGGCTGCGGTATTGAACTTTCAAGCATTAAGATTTTACTTGGGAGCTTGAGCTCGCGATAACTATTTTAGTGGCTGGTGTATTGAACCTATGAGCTTTAAGATTTTAGCTGGGAGGTTGAGTTCTCCTAACTTTTCTAGAGGTTGCGATATTGAACCTGTGAGGCTTAAGATTACAATTGGTAGCTTGAGCTCATGCTAACTATTTAGAGGCTGCAATGTTGAACCTACGAGCCTTAAGTTTTCAAATCGGAGCTTGAGCTCACTCTAACTATTTTGGAGGTTGCAGTATTGAACTTGTGAGCCTTAAGATTACAGTTGGGAGCTTAAGCTCATGCTAACTATTTTGGATATTACGGTATTGAACCTGTGAGCCTAAGGTTTTTAGCTGGGAGCTTGAGCTAGGGCTAACTGTTTTGGGAGGGATCATATAAAATAAACACATTAATGAAAGAACATCTTTCCATGAAAGTATTAAAATTTACACATTATACTTTTTAAGATGACGTACGTTTCATGTGTGTAATAGAGTTGTACCCTTCAATCTCGCCAATTTGTACGCTTTGTAGCCTATCTTTTCTACAACTTTGTATGGTCCTGCCCATCTCGGGGATATCTTTCCTCGTTGCGAAGCTGGGAGCTGGCCTCAATACTTCTGAGTACGAAGTCACTAATTTGGAACTATTTATTTTTTACCTTGGAATTGTAGTAGCGAGCTAGTTGTTGAGCACGTATCGTATTCTTGATTTCTATTGCTTCCCGAACCTCATCAATGAGATCAATGTTGAGCTTCATAGCTTCTTGGTTGGCATTTTCATTGAAGTGTGTTGTTCTATGTGACCACATGCCAATCTTAGCGAGAATTAATACCTCTGCACCATAAACAATCGACAATGTTGTCTCTCCTGTTAGAGTGTGAGGTGATGTTCACAGGGCCCACAAAATTTTAGGCAGCTCCTCTAAACAAGCACCCTTGGCCTCTCCCACTTTCTTCTTCAAAGCTATCAAAATCTGCTTATTCATAGCCTCTATTTTCCAATTTGTCTGGGGTGTTTTAATAGAGCTTTGAGCCAAAGTAATATGAAGATTAGCACAAAATTCAAGAATTTTGCTTGGAATTGCGTACCATTATCCATGATTATTAGACGTGGTACACCAAACCTACACACGATCGACTTTCAGAGAAAATATTCCATTTGCTTCTTATTGATGGTTGCTAGAGCCTCAGTTTCAATCTACTTGGTAAAGTGTAGTCCTCTGCAACCACTATGAACTTTTTCAATGCTATGGCTATAGGGAATGTGCCAAGGATATTGACTCCCTAGGTCACAAACGGCCAAGTGCTTGACATGATTTGAAGAGGTTTTGTTGACTGTTGTTGTACTTGGGCATACCTTTAGTAGGAATCGCATGTGTGAACTAGTTCATGTACATGTTTCTGAATTGTGGGTTAGTAATACCCCTGTCTAAAATCTTTATGGGCAAGCAATCTTCCACCTAGGTGATTGCCACCGATGCCTTCATGAATCTCTCGCATCACATACTCAACCTTCGACAGCATTAGACATCACAACAACTGTTGTGAAAATCTTTTTTTGTATAGTACACCCTTTAAAAGGGTATACCTAGCAATTATAGAACAAAATAATTGTTTTAAGTTTCTACGCAATCTAATAGTTTAATGACTAATAATTCATTATCCAGTTATCTAGTTTGTGGACTTAAAGCATTCGAAATGTGTAATACATAACATAGATATACATACCTCACAGTGTTGTGTTGTAGTTTTATGACCTCTTTTCTATCTGATTGGTCATTTATTCATTTCAATACGCAAACTATAGGAGTCATCCATGTATCTTCTTAATCTACACAACATACTTGGAGTGCATAGTATCTTAGGGCATCCCTGTGCTCCAACAAAATCATTCCCCTTTGCTCAATGACAATGGAAGATGCTAGCCTGTACAAAGTGTTCGTACTATTGTTATTGCTCTTTGGGACTTATTTTATTTGTACTTTATCAAACCCTACTAACAACTAGGTTACGATTGAGTGGTACCTCTTCAAACCTGACTCCTTGATCTCATACTCACCATTCAACTGCTTGGCGACCAACTGGGAGTTTATATGAACAACAAGCTCTTTTCCTCCAGGCTGGCAGGCTAACTGTAACCCTGATATCAATGCCTCATACTTTGCAACATTATTAGATGCTTCAAATCCAAAAGAGAGTCCATACAACCACTCGTTTCCTTCGAGGTTTAGCAACATTACCCCTACTCCTGATCCAGTCTTTGCAGTAGATCCACCGACACACACCAGCCAATCCTTTGATTTGTCGATGGTTACAATGTCTTCCTGTGGCGGACTAACTACTATGTTGCGCGCAACAAATGGAAAAGAAATTTTAGTACAATTTGGAAATTTGTCACAAGTCATTACAAAGGTAACGTAGTGCACCAAAGACTACCATTGAGATTTACAGGGAATTACAGTTTAAATATATTTCTTCTTATAACATAGTATGGAATTAACATTTATAAATTGGGTTACACAATGAGTTGGTAGGTGCCTCAAACGAGCATTCGACCATGAAGCTAGCTAAAACTTTTCCCTTAATTGCTATCCTCGATGTGTACTTTATACCAAATTTGACGAGCTCTGTACTCCATTTGGTTGCTCTTCCGGATGTGTCGGGCTTAGATAAAATTTCTTTGATGGGTTGATTCGTGATGACTACCATGGGATGGGCTTAGAAGTATGGTTGCAATTTGTGAGCTACAATAATTAAAGTGAAAATGACTTTTCAACTTTCATGTACCTGAGCTCATCGTTTTTCAGCACCTTACTAACATAGTAAATAGTGAATTGTCGAACACCCTTTGCCCTAAGCAAGACAACCGCTACAGTTTCCTCAAAAACGACAGGGTATAAGTAAAGGGTCTCTCCTTTGCAAGGTGACATTAGTAATGGTGAGGATGTGAGATATTCTTTCAGCTTTTGAAAACCTACTTGGCACTCCTCTGTCCATGAAAAAAAGGTGCGTAGGGCCTTGAAGAAAGATAAACATTTGTCAGTCATTCGTAACACAAATCAGTTAAGCACAACCACCCTTCCAATCAGTCGTTGGATATCCTTTATTGCCCTCGAAGGGGGAATATCCAAGATGGCTTGAATCTTTGTAGCATTCACTTCGATTCCTCTCTCTGAGACTACAAAGCCCAAAATTTTACTAGGCCTGACCCCAAAAGCGCACTTATTCGGGTTTAGCTTCATTCCGTGGGATTGTAACATCACAAATGCTTCTAACAGATTTTCAACATGCTCAGTGAGAGTGAAGCCCTTCACTAGCATGTCAATGACATGAACCTCAACACTTCACTCGATCTACTCTCTGAAAATTTTGTTCACCAGCCTTTGGTAAGTCGCACATGTATTTTTCGAACCAAAAGCTGTCACACGGTAACAACATAAACCTTCTTCTATAACAAAAGTTATTTTCTCCTGATCTTCGGGAGCCATAGAGATATGATTATATCTAGAGAAAGCTTCCATAAAGCTCATGAATTTGTTACTGGAGTACGCATCAACAATTCTATCGATTGAAGGAAGAGGGAAGCTATCTTTCAGACAAGCCTTGTTGAGATTGGTGATATCTATATACATTCTCCATTTATCGATCGCCTTTTTCACCATAAAAAATTTGAAATCCAATTCGGATATTAAACTTCCTTGATGAACCCTGCGGCCAACAACTTTGCAACCTTCTACCTTATAGGCTCCATAACATGTAGCGTGAACCTTCTCTTCTTTTACTTAATAGGTATGACCTTGGACAAAACATTCAACTTGTGCACAATTACCTGAGGGTCCACCCTTGGTATATTTGCAGTGGACCAAGCAAAAATATCATAATTCGTTCTCAAGTAGTGAATAAAATTTTATTTTTCCTCACTCATCAGTATAAATGAAACACTAACCACCTTATCCATACTAGCATTAAAAAGTTGCAAAGTTTCCATAGCCTTAGCCACTTCTGGCTTCTTTGCTCGCTCTTCACATCTGTTATTTAGGTTGTCCAAATTTACCAACTACCCATCTAGTTTCACCTACTGTGAACTCTACCCCAACTGTTGCTACTCGTGAGTCTACTGTACCGACAATATATGACACTGCCTGGCCATGCTCTAATCCTATTGCATTTACCCAACACTAGTTTTGGTGGGAAACTTTATCTTTATGCAAAAATTAGTCACCATCATCCTTTCCACCCTTATTATCGAATATCCAAATATGGCATTATAATTCATATGATGATCCATTACGAAAAACTGGGCATACTTTTATGGTAGTGTGCTCGCTATCTTCCAAAGTTACTAGCAAGGTTATAGAGCCCTTTACCTCACTAGGATGGTTTGTGAAACCATAAAGCGAGCTCGCCCTCTTCAATGTCTTCTCTTTCAATCCCATTTTCTGCAAAGCATACTAGGTCAGAACCTCAACTACACTTCCACTATCCACAAGAATCCTCTTCACCTTATAATCGAAAATTATTATAGTCACCACCATAGGATCATTGCCATCCTCATCACATACCAACCTTTCATCCTTATCAGTGAAGTCCACCTTCCTCCTTTCCTATTGGGGAAGCCTCTTGGGTGAACCGATATATATAACACCCCTGAGGTGTGCCTTCCTCTTAGTGCTAGAGGTCGCCTATTCTTCATTCATTCCAATTATTACATGGATGATACCTCTAACCTTTTATTTACCCTTACGATAACTGTGCGAACTCTGACCCTGCTGGGAAACACCCTGATTAACAAACTCAGGGAGCTCGCTATTTTGTACTGCTTCCTTCATAGCATTTTTCTGAGTGAAACAATCTTTGGTCTTGTGTCTAATGTCTGTCTCTTGAACTCAATCATCTCGCATTGTACCTCATCAATGATGACTTAGGGAGGATTTTGAGACTTTTTACCTGGTTTAGAATGTAAGTATGGGTAGCATTTAAAGGAGTGTAAACTTTGAACTTGCCTTGGAGAATTTACTTCCTGGTATGCTTTGGTTGAGATCTCTAGGGAGCCTTATGAAAATCACTTTGCATTTGATTTCTCTGTTGCCTATCACCTCTTAGGAGGGCCCTGCCTATTGCCAGCTCCTTCTCGATTTCTAAATTGCATGTTCTCCCTCTGAAAGGTGCCATGTGATGCCCTTTTAATCTCTTTTACCTCTACCAACTTGTGGGATCACTCGTACATATTAGCCAAACTCTATGGCCTATTATCAGTAAAAGAGTACTGTACGTGGTCATTTTGTACCCCTATTATGAAAGCATCAATAGCCCACCAATCCTCTAAATTCTTCGTGTTTAAATGTGTCGCATGAATCGCTTCACGTAAGCTTGGAGGGACTCACCCTCCATCTGTTTCGTCGATGCCAGCCCTATAGGTATGCTTATGATTGTTCTATGTACTCTGAATCTTCATAAAAACATTTGGCCCAATTGAGAAAATTTTTGAATTGAGCCTTAAGAAAGGAAAAATATCAGTCCTTTGTACATCTTTTAAGTGTCGTGGAAAAAGCCTTGCATTTTGCTGAATTTGATGCTCCCGGTATGTTCATGTAGTCATTATATTGTATCAAGTGGGCTCGCGAGTCCCTTATCCCGTCAAACATGTCCTTTGGAACTTTGAAATTATTTGGCAAGTTCACCGCTGCTATTTCAAGGGCCAATGGATTGTTAGAATAGAACAATCAGTCCATATCCTAAGACTCGGGGTGCAACACTCTTACATCTCCTTGCAACTTGTCCATATCGTTCTGTCATTTTCTCACATACATGCTTGGAACTTCATCCTTCATATTTACATTATCATGAAAATCAAAATTGTCAGAGTGTACCTTCCTTCTTAACTCCTCATTCTACTTTAGCAACTCCTACTGAAAAGCTTGTTGTTGTTCAAACTATGCCTCCTACATAGCAATTTCCTCCCTCATGAACTTCATCTACTCCTGAAGAGTATAAAACTTTTGCAAAGGTGTTTTTTGATTAGGGGGAAGTGGCAATCCTTGACCAGTGGATATATTTAAGTCTAATGGACCTAAAACTCTTTGATAAGTCGCGTTACTGAAGTTTTTGGGTTAGCTGAAAAACAAGTTTGCCTTATTAGGTTAACTGCTAGAACCCGATGCTCTAACTTGTCTAGATGAAAGATTGAAGGGGAAGTTCTCATTTGGGTGAGTAATTTTTCTTTGAAAATAAAGAAATCTGATGATAAAAAATTTGTCTATGCTCACCGCACCAATTGTTGAGGAATTTTTTTTGTGTTTCATTAAAAGAAATATTCGGATATTTATACATACTATCACTATTCATGATTTGATTCTACTGTTCATTGACTTGACCCTACTATTCATAGGACTAACATTCTGAACAGGCATCGAGCATGCTGGACACATGTACCATTCTAGGTTGTGTGCTTGACCTTGCAGCCCCCCACATACGAACTCCTTGGGTATATGTGAACTGAGACTGCAAACTCCCTTCGGCTTGTGCGACCTGATACTATGACCTCCCTTGGCCGTCCTCTCATTGTACACCTTACACACATCCATCTGGTACAGCCTGACCGAGTCGCAAGTAGGTAATTTGGATCTTGTTTGTGTTTTGAGGCAGTGATCATTAGTGTATAAAAAAATTATTTATTTGAAAATTTGCTTGATAACTTATTAGCAAGCTAAAAAGTATGCAAAATGACTAGAGTTCATATTCACAATTCCTTGTGGAAACCTGGAGGAAGGTCTCTTCCCTTCTTTACCTAAAATCAAGTACCATACTTTCACCTTATTCTCCATTCTATAAAAATGGTGGTTTTTTTACTCTCACTAGTGGCCAAGGCTCCAAAAGAGCCTATGTTAGTGATCTAAGAGCTAAGTGTCCCAACCAGACAGAGATTGTTTCATGATAGGTGACTCTACCACACCTGGTAGTCCTACAAATTACAAAAGGTAAAGTAGGCATTTGCTAGATGACTCGTGATTAAATTGATATAAATAGGTATCTTGCCAAAGAAGGTGAACACCGATAGATATTATTCCAAAATCTAAGATTATTTTAATCTCTTTGGGAATAACTTCTAGTAGTTATAAATTTCAGACTTGCTGAACTATAAAATTCTAGTATAGAGATCAATTTTTAATATGGTTTAAGAGCCTTCTTTTCTCAATCCATAACTTATTGCTTTTAATTCAAACAAAATATTTGCAAGCTTTCCTCTACTTTTCATTTATTAGAAAAAAAAAGTCAATTCGACTGAGTGGTTAGCCAATTAATAACAGAATGTGCTTATTTAATTGGGTTTTGTTACCCATCTTCTCTCGTATTCATCCTAAGTAGATATGCTTGCATGTCCTGAGGAATGAGTTACAAGTTTATTTAGCTCTCTTACTTTTTAGGGCAACTTGAGTGTTAGTATTGGTGATGGGTCAATCCACATTGCAGGCCTAACTGAGCTCAACGTTAGTGGATTTCTACATTTTGTTTTTTCTTTTACGTGATAAGATAATAGTTAAATTTCAATTTTGGTCCTTATACAATAATAAAATTTGAAATTTAAGCTCTATATTTTAGTTTTTGAAATAATTTAGTTTCTCCATTTTCTTTGTGTTAATTAGTTTGATTATAATGCTGACATCAATTTCTTAAAAAATCTTATTCCAACAAAAAAAATATCATGAAAAATCCATATAAACATTTTGGTTGATGCGTTGGGTTTTATAAGGAAAATAAAAAGGATTTTGAAAGCTTTATTTTTTTTGTTTCGATATTTAGAAAGAGAGAAGGAAAAGGCTCTCATGAACAAGGCCTCATCGGAGTTTAACCCTTAAGCTAAGAAGAGACTAATGAACCTTCTTAAAAAAGAAAGGAAAAAGTTTTGATTTTTTTAAAAATTTTTGAAACTGATTTAAAGAGTAAAAAGAGAAAGCCTTTGATATTTTGGGTTCCAAAAGGAAGAAGAAAAAGAAATTATTTGAAGGAAAATAAAAGGTAACCTACACCCATGGTCACTCTAAAATTGAGTTTGTCCTATTTTGATCACTCCAAAATTTTTTTCTCAATTTAGTCATTCTAAATAAGATAATTGTACGAATTAGTCATTGCCATTAAAATTTTTGTTTTCTTTTAACATATTATTGATGTGACACATTAGCACATTGAGTGACTGATACATGACATTTTTTGTTAGCTTTTGACTAAATTTTAGGGACTTCACTATAATTAGTTAAAAACTCCCCCTTAAAATTTAGTCAAAAGTTAACAAAAAATGTCACGTATCAGTCACTCAATGGGCTAATGTGTCACATTAGTAATTCGTTAAAAAATGGAAATTTTAATGGCACTGACTAATTCGTACAATTATGATATTCAGAGTGACTAAATTGAGAAAAAATTTTGGAGTAACCAAAATAGATTAGACCCTATTTTAAAGTGACCATGGGTGTAGTTTACCTGAAAAGAGATTTTTATGTACCGACCATGTGCACTGCCCCTAGAAATTGGAGAATTTCAAGTTCTTCATTGGCAAATGCTTGTCAGAAAAAAGAAAGAAAGAAGAGAGAAAAAAGATAGAGTTCTTAGAATAAAATGGGGAAAAAGACCAAAATGGTATGCCAATACCATTATTTACCAAAATAGTATGTTTGAGGGGGTGGAGGGCATGGAGGAGGTGGCACCAATATTTTCTCCATTGAAACATCATTACAACATGATGTGTTTATTTTTAAATGTTTTTTAAAGGTGGAAGGTGTGAAACGGGTGGCACCATTATTTTCTCTATGTACACGGGTAGAAATACGAGTTTCATAGAGTGGAGGGTGAGAGAGAGGTAGCACCCAGTGTTGATCCTATTTAAGTAGTGTTTTCTTAACATTTTTGAAAGATAAGAATAGAAAAGGAAAAAATTTGATTGTAGAAGAAGAGAAAACATAGAAGAGAATTCATAATTTTTCCAATATATTTTTTTGGGGAATAGAAAATTTATAAATTTAATTCTTTTTACAGGTTTACTATAGAAGATGAATAATCAATTTTTCATACGAGTTTATTTTGATAGAGTAAATTTGACAACAAAAACGATTGGATGTATATTTGAATGTCCCCAACAAATAGCAATGAGATTTAATAAAAATGTCTCGATTGATGATATGGAAGAAAATACCAGTGCAAAAATTGTTAGACAGCGTGGGAGGAGGATCTTGAGACTATTCTACAAATTTCTAATGTTGAAAAATCCCATCAAATTCACTAAGATGGAACATGTAGATGATGAAGATGTAAAGACAATGGTTGCTCCTTATTGTCAGGATTAGAGTCACCAAAATGATCTGATTTAGTTGTTTGCTGAGTTAGCTGAAGTAGAGCTAGTTGAAAATTCCACTCCATTAGATGAAGAACGTCAAGTTCAATATTCGTGTACGGTGGTTCTAAGAGTGTACGTTGATAGGCGATCAACTATACACAATATCGTTATTGATCTTAATGCTCCACCTACTCCTGAGAACATTAACCTAGGTCCCCGTTTCCAAATACATCCAATGTTGATTGATATCGATGCAGATAGAGATGATGGATATGATAATAAGGGTTTTTCTGATCATGAGGTTTAAGACTATAGTGATCCTAATCTAGAAGATGTCCCAGATGATATCGATACACGTCTTCAGTCGGTAACTCGAGTACGCAATGATCCTAGGGTACACATGTCAATCATAGATCCCGATGCGATGTATGCATCCAAGTTCCCAAAGTACCCCCTATATACTACCTATTCACTGGTTGGCCTCAGATTTTGAACATGAAGAGTTATTCGTGGGCCAAAAATTTGCAATCAAAGAAGAGTGTGTATTTTTCATTAAGCAGTATAGCATGAATGTGTCGGTTGACTAAAAAGTCGATGTGTCTAAACCTAAATTGTATATTGGGGAGTGTTGGAGGTCAACAAAAGGCTACAATTAGCGATTACAAGCCTCATTTATTCAGAAGTCGCAAATGTGGGAGATCAGAAAATTTTTTTGGCCCTCACGCATGCACTTCAACACGTATGACATAAGGTCACCGCAAACTTGATTCCAAAACTATCTACACATGCATCATGCCAATAGTGATAGGCATGCCAACCATTCCTATTTTGATACTAATTGTCAAAATGCAAGAATGATTCTAATACTGAGCGTCATACTGAAAAGCATGGATAGCTAAATAGATGGCCATGGAGTAGTTGTACGGAGATTGGGATACATTGTACAATGACTTACAGGGGTAGATAGCCGCTATGCGGTAGTACAAGCCAACAACTATCATTGAGTTGTAGACACGGCCTTATTATGGCCTGGACTACCAACTATAACCTGGAAGAAGAGTTTTCCACCGGATGTTCTAGACATTCAATCCATTCGTACAGGCATTTCCCCATTGCAAGTTAGTTGTGCAGGTTAATGGGATTGAGCTATACAAAAAATATATGCAGATCCTACTTATTACGGTTGTTGAAGATGGGAACTGAAACTTGCTCCCGATAGCGTTTGCTATCATGGACGAAGAGAACATGGAATCATGAGAATTCTTCCTAACAAAATTGTGGATGCATGTTATTAGGGATGACAACATTTTCACCATATTCGATAGAGCAAAGGGAATAAGTGCCACGATTAGCCATTCCAGTGTTCCATGGAGATTCATTTACTACATTCGGCACATCGAGACTAACTTCCACCAAGACTACAAGAATGTAGAATAGTGAAGACAAGTTATGAAAATAGGTAAATTTTAGTTTCAACATATGTTTTAGATGTTATTATTACTTCAACAAATTAATTCGAGATTGTTACTTGTCTTTTCTTAAGACATACACAGTGTACGAGCTAGAGCTACACTTTTTAGGTAAAAGATGTCCAAACTTGAAGGTGACATGCAAGGAGAGATGAATACCCCTTTTCGAGAGTGGCTGGGTACCAAAGAGCCATGGCAATGGGCTCAAAGTTTTGATGACGGTGCTCGATATGGTCATATGACCATCATCCTAGCAAAAGCGGTTAATTACGTGTTAAGGCACATGCGACATCTTCCAATGTTATCTATTTTTTCAACTACGTCCTATAGGCTGGCAACCTTAATGCAAAGAATAAGGTTGAAACAAGTCAACCAAATAGAGGCAGGACACATATTTGTTGAAAATGTCAAGAAGGCAATAGATGCGAACCGTCAGAGATCAAGGTTGATGAATGTAGAAATATATTCTTGACATTTAGAAACTTTTCAAGTTATAGAGTCCATCGATCGTCGACCCGGTATACCACCTAGGTCCTATGGAGTTGATCTTTGGAATAGACAATGCGATTTTGGAAAGTTCCTGTCACTTTGTTACCCCTGTGCGCACGTTGTTCCAGCTTGTGCCCGTGCCTTGATCAATGTTGAACAATGTATTGATGAAATTCATACTCTCGAGCATACATTACGTGTTTAGGGAAATGAGTTCCCCGTCCTGCATGATCTATCGACATGGGGAGTGCCTTCGCTGACTTTCGAGCTTGTCCCAAACAAGGGGTTACGTAAGATGCCCAAAGGTCTCCCACAAGTCACCAAGATCCATAATGAAATGAACATGAAGAAGAAAACCGATGATAAACTTTGTGGCATGTGCAAAGCAACTGGTCATAACCAGAATAAATGCCCACATTGAACTTACCATATTGGACAATTATCGCGATCAGGTGGAATATGAATTAATACTTCATGTTCACGATTGTAATAAGAATTTTATGATTATGATGGAATTTGCATATGAATTTTTTTTGGCATGTATATTATTTTTAAAAATATTAAAAGTTTATTAAAAAAATTAACCTCGAAGTTGTGTTTTGAAATGTAATATTTGTGGTGGATACAAGCTTGAAAATTAAGTCGAATAAAAATAAGTTAAACATTTACTATAATTAAAACCATACAAGCTTGAAAATTAAATTACAGTATAAATGCAGTAAATATAATGTTACACCCCTTAAAATTGATGTTTCAATGGTGTCGTCCTAGGGGTAAAACATTGCGGTGCCCGTTGTTAACATTGAGGGTGTTCACGGCGGTCATTGTTACCCTCACCGAAAAAATCGTTCACATCATCCATCAGCGAACCATTGGGTGTGCTAAACATACTCAAGAATTGGAGTAGTAATGGGCTGAAGGTATCAAACGTCATTGATGATCTCAAATCCAGATCATTAGAACTAAAAATAGGAATCTCTTACTGATATGCGTAGCCTGACAAGCTTAGAAAATGATCATCAACCCCCAAGTTTGGATGATAAGAACTACCCCCAGATTGTGAATAAGATCGCTCAGGTTCAGGCGTTGGCTTCGGTTCGAGTGTAGGAGACAGATATGGCATGCAGTGCGAGAGGTGCTCCACTCATTCCATGTATGGAGGGACTAGCATCATTTTCCTTCCAAATAAGAAAGGTTTCTCACATGCCATGTACCAGGGTATTTACTCCTCTGAGGGTCGCAAATCATATGCATAATCCATCTGAGGTCTCCGCCCCATCCGGTCATTGCACAATACAATATATTCTTCATACTTTATTGCCCAATTCTTGTCATGTTTCCCCCTTTTGTTAATTAAGTGTACATCCCCCACACTTCGAGGCAGACATGTTGGACGCACCTGAACTGTCGTAGTACTCGATCCCCATTAAACCACTCAACCGTCGAGAAATTCAGCAGGGTTGCATTAATGCACCACAAGTGTGAGTGGATGTAAGCAGACTGGGGAATAATAGCCACAATATTTGGGAAGGAATATGGCACTTAGATGAATTGTACAATTAATAGCATTGTTATAGTAGCACAAGTCAAATAACATAAATAAAATAATTACATGTAATGAATATTAGAAAAAATCACCCCCTCCCCGACATGTGTCTCAATCCTCTAGTGATTAATCGAAAGTGTATATGACCTCTCGATACCCAAAGAAGAACTCCAACTATGAAAAAAGAAAACTTGTTCGAACAAATTTTCATAAAAAAATTATTTTTCTAACGGTTAAATTTTATCACCTATTCACGAGTAGGAATACATATGTTTGGTGAATATATGATGCCAAGAATGGCACTCTATAAAGCTCCCAGGACTGCAACAATACCAGACACCTACCTATGTCCAAGACACAATGCTTTGTTGTTCGACAAAGCTCGCGATACAATGTATCTAGTACTGTTGAGCCCCAACTATACGATCAAGCAGCATATAAATAAGATAACAGGGGGAAATACATCAAGTGGACCTTGATGTTATTTACATCTAGCATGAGTACACCCCCTACCATATGCATTATATATGCTCAAGTGGCACACAACACCTCTCGCTCAGCGGCAGCACTTGGTAAATACTCGAATTTTGACTTCAAACATGAAAATCTCAAAGTTGTTTATTTATTGTCACCATCATCGGGCGAGTGCCCTAATAAGTCATAGCAAACGGTCGCCGGATTGAGTAATGTACTAACACCCATGACCACAATGTCGTCGGTCGGGAGCTTGAGTTGTAGTGCAACATCTTCAAGAATGATGGTGCACTCCCCACACGACAAATGAAATATGTAGGTCTCCGGACGCCACCGCTCTACCAAAGCCAAAATCAATTCGTACTTCAAATCGAACGTGTGGATCATTGAAGCTGACCCGAATCTGGAGGCCTCCAAGTATGGCATAAGACGGGGATTTGATAGATAGCCCACACCATTGACGCGACCCCTTAGTACGCGGCACAGACCTTGAACATATTAAATTACCGCAATAGTTAATATATCAAAATTAAATAAAAAATGACGTCAAACTTTACAACAGAACCCATGAATAAGAAATAACAATTTTATTATCACCACATTAATCCTATCGGATGTGTGATATGTTTCTGTAATTAAACGAGCCATTTCGATATCTGCAGTGTCAAATAAAAAATTTAATCATTACCTGAACAAATAACAAAAATGAATTTTGTATCATTTTATTATTTTTTTGAAGAATTACTAATATTTTTACACGTATAAATAAATCAATAACATAATTTGGAATTCATTAATGTAAGCCGATCTTTTATTTTTTCAAAACATCTTATTTATTTAACATTTGTGAAGTGTAAAATTTTTTAAAGCCAATTTAGTTCAATTAATTAGTATTCAATTAATTTAACAGAAGATGTATAAATTAATTTTCTTATAATAAATTTAAAAGTATTTTTATAATTTCTCTATTTGAGGTGAAGACAATTAATTTATGACATATTTTGATTTTTTTTACCACAATAATCCAAAAAAAAAAGTATTAAATGCAAAAATGGGTCACCGTAAAAATTTGAAGCAAACGACCCATTTCGGTAATTCATTTGTACCAAACATACCATTTTGGTGAATAATCTCTTGAGCATACCATTTGAGTTATTAATTTTTTTCTATT
>JABFAF010277259.1:0-14661 GCA_013677275.1 Gossypium schwendimanii | reverse complement strand
TGTCCAGATTTGAGACCAATTAAATAGCAAAAATTAATTGAGCTGAATTAAAAGTTATTGAGCTGAAATTGAGCTGATTCAAGTTCATTGAGCTGAAATTGAGCTGATTTTAGCTTGCAACAAATTGCACGAAGTGCTCATTGAGTTGGTCCAAGCTTCCTCGATATGTCCAACCAAAATCTCGCCCTAAACTTTATCTACTAAGGCCGAAACAGCATCCTTGAATTGTTTGGCTCGTGATCTGGTGATAGGACCTTGGGGCAGCTCCAAAGGTTCCTTGTTTGAGCTAGGTAGGACTTGAGGCGCGGCCGTATCAGTATTGATATCGAATCAATACTTAGTTGAATTTGTGAAAAACATAATGTCAATTTAGTCCAATTTTTCAAAGGGGTATCAATGTTTTGAAAACTATTAATACTTGGTATTTTTTGGCCTGGAGCTATTCTGACTTGTTTTATAATTTGTTTGACTAGTTGAAATTGTTTTTACTTGATTAAAATCGTTTTAACTTGATTTTAATGTTGATTCAAAAAATTTCTAAGAGTTTTAAAGTAAGGATTGAAAATTTTATCTCTTAGACTTCATTTGAGAAATCATTTTGTCGATTTTGTTCAACTTTAATTTTTTATATCAAAACACATTATCAAATAAAGCTTAGTTTAACAAAATGGTTTATGTAATGTGTTGAATGGAGTTCTGTATATGTTCTGCAGTTCTCTTATCAGAGTTCCGTTAAAGGTTAGAAGTTCTGTTTTGGCATGAAGCACTGGAATTTATCAAAATACCGTATGATTTGAAATATCACATGTTCTGATTGTTTGAAACTCCTCTAAGACTCACTAAGGACTGCAAAAGTGTTATATGGAAATAAAAGTGTATGTGCAATAATATGTAAAAATAAAGATAAAAGTAAACGTGTGAATTAAGTGTTAAATGATATATATGAATTAAGTGTTTATATTATGTTTGTGAAATGAAAGAAAGATTATGATATGTGAATGTGAAAGTTAATTAGTGAGAATAATTTGAAATTAAATCTTAAGGCTATGAAATAAGCTTGGATAGTGGATTTATGTATAAATTTTGATATCAAAGAAAAAAAAATTAATTTAAAAGTTTGAAATTGAGTCCAATAATGATAAATTAAGTGTTTGAATGTTATGAAAAATTTTGAAAATTTTTAATGTGACATCTCTTGCTCGGATTGAGTAAGGGGTGTTACATGTATTAAAGCCTACTCTTGTGACACGTCTTTGTCCGCTCTTATGGCATATTTTCCTTCTTTTTGTTCTCTCTTTTAGTTTAATTTGTGTTCTTCTCGTCTCTTTTCTATTTTGGATCTGATGAGTATGGAGGAAAAAATTGCTAGTCTCTTATTGGACAATGGTACAAAGGAAGCATAGTAGGTGAATCTTTGCTTTAATGTAGGAGTGCATCTTGTTAGATCAAATAAGGAAAACGAAGTTGGATGTAACACCACATGATTGACCCAATCGTAGGATTTAGGTATAGAGCATCACAGGTTGACCTAATTAGAAAACACACCTTTCTATATTTCTTTAAAGAAAAGACCATTAGCTATTTTGGCAGAAACCTCCTTTACCAGAGCGATATTCTTTCAGTTTAAGACCACTAATATGCCATAATTTGGTGTAGCAGATTAAACTAGTTTTCACATTTAAGGAGCTTCAATACAAGCATTTTCATTATGCTTTAATTTAGTTTCTTTAATTTTGTTTACATTAAATAAAATATGCACATTGAGTCTTTTATTAACCTTAAGGCCTGAATAAGAGGCACAAGGGAGAACTAACGTACTTTGTGAGTGTGCAGAAGACCATTAGAGGGCATTTCAGGTCAATACTAGATGCTATGTAGCAACATGGGGTTCCAATATCGCAACATAGAGAGCAGAATAGAGAAAGTGAGAAACTGCCTTCAATGTCACGACACAGGCTGAGTGTGTCGTGACATACCCTTGAAGATGGATACAGAGGAACATGCTGGTTGCTACGTCACGACACAAGTCCTGGTGTGCCACGACATCGACTCTGTGATAAGAGTAAAACATGTAGTGGGGGCATTTTGGTCTGCATAATTGAACTTTAAGCTCGAGAATGTTAGCTACCCTAGGGATAAGGACGGCGACTACCTAAAGGCTATAAATAGACTACTCTGACACGCATTATAAACATCATTCCATTAGCTTAGATTTTTTCTTTAGGTTTAACAATTGTTTTCTTTCTTTCTTAAATTTTCGTAGTTTTAGTTATTTGTTTTCTTCAAGAGATCTGACTGTAAAGGAGATCAACTTTTGTGGATTCACACTATTCATCAATATCAATTAGGCTTTGTTAAACTCTTTATTTCACTCCATTACTTATGATTAATTCTTCCATTTATTCCATGTTGTTTATGAAAGCCATAAGAAACTAATCCTTTTATGGGGGATTAGCAAGTAGAGGCATGATCTTTTAACTATTTTGTAGGGTTACTTAGCGGATCAACTATTTGAGAAAGGAAGAACGTGAAACAAACCTTAGGCCTGACAACCCTGGGAAGTCATCAACGTGGGAATTAACCCAAAATTGGTATTTCCCATTCCTGAACAACTTTACCTCAAGCCAGTCTAGACTGTGAGGTCAAAATATCAGTAGTTCTTACTAATTCATTATGCTAGTGGAAGATCAGAAGATCCTGCTAGGGTAGCGACTAGTTGGTTGACGAGGAACTCGAGACGACAGTTAATTGGGATTGCCAAGTGAGCTGATCACCCATATTCAGATTTGATTCACTTTATCTCTCTCTATCTCTTGTAATTTTAATTCTTTTATGTGATTTTACTTTATTAGTTTACAAACCCTAAAAATACTTATTGTTTTACTCTAGTACTATAATTAATTAAAGAGTATTCATTTGATTTTTAATTATTTAGGTTAAAATTGATTTAGTACTCGCCTCCCTTGGGTACCTATCCTAGAGGTAACTTAGGATAATATTGATGAACCTCAAGACAACTTAGAAATGGAAGACGAACCTAAACTAGATGAGGAGAATGCACCAGCGACTGAGATGGAAAACGAGACACCTAAAAATGCCAAAATCACAAAAGTCCCATTTCTATCAAGATTAGAAGAAAGAGGAAAGTAGGACGCGGATGAATTTGTTAAGTTTTTTGAATTTTTTAAAACCTTAAATGTCAACCTACCATTGAGAGTTAATTGAGAAGGTTCCAAGTATGCCAAGTTTTTAAAGGATATGATGGCAAGGCGTAAGAAAATCAAGGTAGGAGAACAGGTTAATTTAAGTGCTTCATATAGTGTAATTATTTCCAGACAAGTACCGTGAAAAGTGAAAGACCCAGGCAGTTCCAGGCAGTTTTACCATTCCCATAGAAATAAGAAGTATTCACTTTAATAGAGCTCTATGTAATTTAGGAGCTAGTATTAATTTAATGCCCTTATCAATTTTTGAAAAACTCGGGTTAGAGAATCTTAAAGAAACTCAAATAACATTACAATTGGCTAACAGATCTTTAGTACACCCGAAAGGGGTACTAGAAGATGCGTTAGTCAAGGCGCGAAGCTTTATTATTCTTGTGGATTATGTAGTACTTGACTTTGAGGAAGATCATGAGATACCAATCTTACTAAGAAGACCTTTCCTGGCCACTTCTAGATCCACCATTAATTTAGAGAAAAATGAGTTAACAATGAAAATTAATGGTAAGACTGAAACCTTCAAATGTGGCTATCAACCGAACGAGAAAAGTAGGAGGAAATTAGGGGAGCATTGCAAAAACCTACCTATTTCTAACATTCTCAAATCAAGGGAAATGTTTCCTTTTATGAAAACAAAAAGAATAAATAGGTTTAAGGAATGGGACAAATGAGCAAGGGCAGAATGGCACGACGGGCGGTGGACCAATATTGATAGAATAAAAAAATCATCCACGAGGGAATTGACAATACTACTAGATAAATCTGGCAGTTTAACTTAAAATTTGGGAATTGCTACATGATATTTGGAAATTATTGTATACTTAACTAACCACATAGTTTAGATTTTAACTTTTATTTAATGTAGGTTTATCCTTAGATCGAAACATCCTTAAGATGGAGTTTTAGACCGAAGCAGAGTTGTTGCTGTGACGTAGCAGAAAGTCTCTAAGAATCTCTAAACTAGAGGATGTGTCGCGACACGGAACCCCAGTGTCGTGACATCGTTATAAATTTCTACAGGGTTGACCCGACCCATTGCACAACTCGACAGCTTAAACACTAACCCGATTTCAAAACCTTTAGAACCATATTTTAAAACTCAAATTCTTTTTTACTCCTAATTAAAACACTCCTTAAACCCATACCCCATCAAACTCTCTCAAATCTATCAGCATCTCCTACACCTTAAACCCCTAATTTCCTAAATTTCATTTCACAAACTTGGTGCAACAAGGAACGGAGACATCACGAGTAAGCAATGAATTCAAAAGAATTTCAACTATACATTCAAGGTTAAGGGTTCCTAAACTCAAACTTTTTATTGTTCCATTGAATTATTTATTTAGTAATTTGTTAGAATAGAACCATTATGCCTCCTAGAAAAGTTAAGCGAACAATGAAAACAGAGCCATCGATGGTTCAAAATCCCTCTACTTTTTTGAATAGGAATGTTGAAAAGAATTTTAAAAAACTTTAAGGAAAAACATCTATTTAAGAGAGGGGAATTGATCCATCGATGATTTTATTAAAGAAATTTGGCCTTTGGTTAGATATCATCGATGAGAGCGCTTTTAGACGATCCCAAAGGATAATGTCGTGGTCCCTGTTGTTCAAGAATTCTATGCATCTTTACGGGACCACGAGTTTAGAAATACCAAAAGACATATATGGAATACAGTACTTGTGCGAGGGAAAAAGGTGAGAGTAACCCTTCGAATAATTTGTAAATTTTATAATACTCCATATTATGAAAATCATTTCATCTATTAAGCTAACTTAGAATATTTTAGAGACGTAGATATGGATAGTATTATAAACTTTTTAACTGAATGAAGGGGTGAATGGAAGTATCGTGCATGTATACGGGTCAAGTTGTAATATAGTTTTACAACGAAGTAGGTGAGTACTCTGAGGATCGTACCCTAGGGAGGCGAGTGACATAAAAAGATAAAATTCAAGAGATTAAAAAGGGATAATAAAACAAACCTGATAGGTTGTTAGCTCACTTCGGTAATCTCTATCAACTGTCATTTCGGGTTCCTCATCAATCAACTAGTCGCTACCCTAGAAGGATCTTTTGATATTCAACTAACATAACGAGTTAGCAAGAACTACTTATCTTTCAACCTTACAGTTCAGATAAGTTTGGGGTTAAGGTGTCCACGAATGGACAATACCAATTTTGGTTTAATACCCACATTGATAACTTCCTAGGGTTATCAGGCCTAGGTTTATTTCACGTTCCTCCTCTTCTAAACAGCTAATTCATTGAGTAACCCTACAAAATAGTTAACAGATCATACCTCCACTCACTAATCCCTCATAGAGAGATTAGTTCCTCATGAATTCCATAGACAATATAAAATTGATGTAAAGAGAAAGCATGCTAATTGATGGATCCCAAGACTAACTAAAAATACGACAAAGACAAGTGCACCTATCGATAAATAGTCTAGCTAAGGTGAGTAAAGATATCATATCACTAGGACTAAAAGTACTAGTAATTACCATTTTCCTATTATTTAGCTGACAAATTGGAGTGATTAGTTTAAACTAAATTTACTAAATTAATTTAACTAAAGAACTCAACATAGAATAAATCAGGAAAATAATTAAATAATAACCAATGAGAGAAACAATACCCAGGAAAGAATCTGCCTAGACTCCATCTATCATTATGAATTTGAATTAAATGAATTATTCACTTGGTATCTTGATCCATAGAAATCCCTAAATTATGCTAATATATCTTTCGAGAGTAAGAGCAACTGACTCTAGGTTGATTAATTGAAATTTATTTCTAATTAAAACCCCTATTATCGCATTAACTCGATTTATATATTCTTTTATTAGATTTGACTCTAATCCGGTAGATTTATGTCGTCCTATTTCTAGAATTGCATGCATTTACACTCAATTATGCTAGATTTACTATTAAACATGGACTTTTCCTCATCTAATTTAAGCACATTAAATATGAATTAATATCTTGGAAATATTAAAATAAGAGATAAGCACATATACCTGAGAACAAGAATAAAGTATTTATCGCGTAAAACAGAAATCAAATAATAGAATTCATCATAGGGTTCATCTTCTCTAGATATCTAAGGAATTAGTTCATTATTGTGAATAAAAAAATCTTAAAGACAGAATAACCACAGGAAATAAATGAACTCATAAAAACTTCAAAAGAAATTAAAAGGAGGTCTTCAATCTTGATGGAAATATGCTTTAGAGTGGGCTCCAATGGTGTTCTTCGAGTTGTTTTCTTCAATATTCTTTTATGGCTAATTCTTCTTTTCTTCTATTTGGTATTTATAGACTTTAGAATGCCTAGAAAGCTTAAAAATTACGTTTTTCCGCGTGTTTGGGATGCGATTCTCGAAATCAACACGGTTTGGAATTAAAATATGTTACTTCGACAAGATAGAGTAAATGAAAGAGCTTGATTGTTTTGAAATTAAGCATGAATCCATAGAGTTTGAATGCTTCCACAATTTAGATATCTTAAATCAACAATAACATTGAAATCAATCTAAAACCCTAAGAAAGAAAGAAAGCTAAACTAAATTTATAAGAGAGAATCTAAGTTAAATGAATAATGTCCATAACTGGTGACAAATGAGCCTATTTATAGCTTTTAGGTGGTGGCCATCCTTAACCCTAGGTTAGTTCAGGTTACCCAGCTTAAAGTTTGACTCTACAGACCAAAATGTCCCTGCTTCGTGTGTTTTTTAGTCACAGAGTCAATTTCACGATACACTAAGACCTGTGTCGCGACATAGCAATCAATATACTCCTCTATGTCGCAACACCCTCAGTTTGAGTCGCGACATCAAAGGCAGTATTGAGTTTTCTCTATTCTGCTCCCTATATTGTGAAATCGAGTCAACGGTGTTGCGACATAGCAACCAATATCCATTTAGTGCACCTTCTAATGGTCTCCTGCACACTCAAAAAGTGCATTAGCTCACTTTTAGGACTTATTCTGCCACTAAAGTCAATAAAAGACTCAATTTGCACATTTTATTGAATGTAAATAAAACTATGAAAAATTAATTAAAACATAACAAAAATGCTTGTATTCAAGCCCCTTAAATGTGAAACTAGATTAATCTGCTACATCGAATTACGACAGCTCACATGCACTGACCCTTGGACAAGCCTCCTCAAACATGAACATCAGAGACAAATGACAGGCCACTTACCTGGTTATATAGGGTTTAGAAGTAAATGAATTAACCCAAATACCAAACACAAGGTACAATGGAACTCACCGAAATATTTTACTCAGAGTTTTATCTACTCTACTGATTCTTTCCCTTTAGTACTAGGACCTTTTCCCATTTCCTTAGCTAAAGCAATAAAGCAACTTCTTTAATCATAAAAAAATGACCAAAAACTTATGATACAATAAGAATCTATAGACATGCAGACATTTTCAGAATAGAAATTTCTTTCCTATCTAGTATTCAAAGAAAGCCTACCAATCTTTCTTAAGTTAGTTTCTATTTATCTGGTAAAGCTTAAAGGAAGTTTTAAGAATTTACCAACAAAAAACTAGCATAGAAGCTCTCCTAAGCTTTCACAATTAACACCCTTATTAGCAAACAAGAACTATCATGGTTTCTTCGATGATAACCAAGTCTAGTGGAGAAGATGAATTAAAAATCTTCTCTCCACTATCACGACATCCTATTTATAGGTAATTTACATCCAAATCTCAATCAAGATTATCTCTAATCATTACTTGTTCTCACATGCTTCCATTAATTAATCACATCCTACGAGGCTCTACAAGTGCCCTAATTAGTAACATGTTGCCTTCACTAGGATGCCAGGTGAACTAAACGTACCCTATAAGCCATTGTATTTACTTAAGTAATGATATTAAAACACGGGTGGCAATTTTATTAGCGAAAAATTTTACCTAATAAGGCCGTCGCTCTAACTATATTATCACTAACATTCGGAATGGTACTCTGCAATATTGGGGAAGTTCTTGGAAGTACTCCGCTTCGAAGTAACCAACCTAATCCAATTTAAGTCTCACAACTTAGGTGGTTTTCACTGACATAGTCTCCCAAACAGATCCAATTCGTCGAACCAAGGTGTGACATGGGATGCGATCATAAAAAGGGAGATTTTTTATTTGATGTGGGTGAAATGGGCTGTGACGTTATTCCAATGAGCTTATGGATGGAAAGAAATGACCTAAGACTATTCTGTTGGATCTGGTGCCATGAATGTAGTATATTTATTTGTAAACTCATAATTTTTTCGAACAGATTGGTTAATAAAACAATTCATGGATTACATTAATATAATTTGTATAATTTCTCTCGTGTGGTTTTTGCATGCAAAGAAAAATAGAAGCAAATATTTGCTCACTGGTTGTCTAATGTCTAAACTAATACTAAATGGTATTACGTGGTCAGATCGTAATATGGAAAGATAACTTGTATCAATAGATGAACCTAAACATGTCCTTAGTTTAATTGGAAATGAGCAAACCGATTAAAAGATTAATATGTCGTTTATCAAATCCAATTGGGGAGATGCTTTGTCTTAAAGCATCAGAGCAGATGACTCCCAAAAGATAGAGACATATATGTGACTAACTAGACTGACAATACATCGAACTAGAACCAAAAAGAATAGATCCTGAGTCTTTTTATGAATTTATTCACTTGTAATGTTCATAGTGTTGCATAACTAAATCCTAAGTGGATGGCGAAATTTGTATGCCTAACTCGTACACTTTGATTTATGTAAAAGTCTAAGATTGAATAGATAATGAACTGAAAGATGGTGCGTTGGGTGTATGATTTCTACAATATGTAGTGCCTTTCACAACAAAATTCATAGCTCGAGACATAGGTAAACGATATCCTCTCATTGGCATTACATGGTTGATGAAAAGGAAACGTAGTCATGAGTTGTTCATCTTTATGATGAATGACTTGATTACTATTTGATAGTAATTGACTTTTCATGAAAGAAGATGTAATGGTTACCGTGACATGAAATAGAATCATATTGGGAGAACGAATATTATCCCAAAGAGATTAATGATATCTTATGAGGGTAACACACTTATGATAAGGTTATTAGACAAGCACTGATCAAGTTACTTTCGTAATGGTATATTGTTAGGGAGAGCTCAGTCACGATACTATAGTGGAATGACTTTGTCACTAAATGAGTTTATAATTAATAAGCGAAAAGCTGCAACTTAATTATAAATCATTTAAGCCTCAATTGCATATGTCCAATTTGTCTCTCACTAGCTTGTTGAAACCAAAAATAAATTGCATGTTAAATCAAATGAATAGAAATGGATAAAAATGGTGAAAAAGGAGAAATGAGAAATATTTGGAAATAAATATGGTTTTCTCCAAATTGAAAATGAAAATAACCTGAAAATGAATTTTTGTTTTGCAAATTAAATGAAGTTCAAAAAGATAAATAAATCATTTGGTCATAGTAAACTCGTTGAATATAGAAATATTAAATATATTTTCTCATAGATTCTTTTAAGGTAAAGTCGTCATGATTTTAATGAAATTAGAATTTAGTTAAGAAGATTGTTTAATTGAAAATTTAATTAAAATGTTTATTTTGGGAAATAGAAAAACAAACATTAGGTTGGATTTTATTATAAAGTATTAGATTAAAATTCCAAGAAGTACTTGTAACTAGACCCAGTATGAAAGAGGCCCAAAAGCCCTTTTTGTTAAAGGGAGGGATGACAAGCCCTAGTATTATTAACTAGGGTTAATGCCTCATATACTTCTAGTTAGGCTAGGAGTTATTTTTTTAGTTAAAATAAACTTCTATAATTTAACAAGAGTTTTACTTTTTCTCCCTATAAATAGATGACATCGGTAGGGCAAAATACATAACTTTAAGATATTATTACTCTACCTGAAGATACTGAGAGTTCATTCTCAAGTATTAAATTTATTTTTTGGAGTAATAATTCTATCGTTTTCTATTGAGAAGAGATTTTTGTTTTCACACTAAAAGAAAATAAAACTATTTCTAGTTTTATGTTTGATTCGAATCGTTTGTGTCACTTTTGGTTTTTAGAAAAGTTCCGAAGTTAAAGGAAAACTGAAAGTTAATTGAATAAAATAGTAAGTTGGCGGGCTCTAGTAGGAAACTTGGAAAATTTTGGGCTAATTGGTAATTAGTTGAGATTCAATTCTATTTCGGTTAAGTGAGAACTGATTGGTTCCTTAGTAGGAGATAGAATGATTAGCGATGGATGATTATCTTAGACTAAGGAGATCGTGCAAAATAAAGGTATATATATGTGAGAGAAGGGATATTTCTGCAAAGGAATTCTTCTCCATTCTATTTATAATTTTCTTGTCATCTTAATCATCTTCTTCAGTTGCTCTGAAGAAGAAAAAGTTAGTGAAAGCTCTGCATGAGGATGGAATATGAGACTTAGGACTGGAAAATAGAGAATCCAGTAAGTTGGTAAGCTTCCAAGTCTCTCTATACTGATGAACCAAAGGATGAAAGAAGTAAGGACTCCTGAAAAGTTTTTATATAGTAATGGATTCTAGGTTTTTAAAGTTTGAATACCTTCGGTTTAATTGATATATATGGTTGTCATGCTTAGTTTCCAGGACGAAAGAGACTCTGACATTTAGGCAAGCTAATTTGGTGAGGATAAAGGATTTAAGGTTAGTTTTTGTACTCCACTTAGATGTTTGTTGTTGATGTTTTAGAATGTTCTGATCACGAGTCTGCTATGAGTTCAATCTAAATTCCATGGTTGTGTATGATCACAGTGAATGAGTATGCCATACATGTATGAAGTTGTAAAAATATATGGATGTTTGCAAGTGTGTTTTCTGGATGCCAAAGGTGGTTTGTGTATTGACGTATTGATATATGGCATATTGTATGTTATAGTGATAAGTACAATGCCTTACATGAAATATATGTTTATAAAATATGGAGTTCGAAAGGAGTTACTTTGACGGGATGGTGAAGATAAGAAATTGGCGTAATGGAGGAATGGACGGATTAAAATGGGATATAAGGAGTTTGGTAGCATAGTAGAACGGTTATCTACTGGTCCTTCAAGGCAACACCGTGTAAATGATATATAAGTCCTTCAGGGTGACATCGTGTAAATGGTATATAAGTCATTTGGGGCAACACCATGTAAACAATATATAAGTCTTATGGGGCGACACCTTGAAAGGGGTTTACTGATTCTTTAGAATCAAAAGTCCATGGTTAGCCATGGCATAATCCAATGGTGAGCAGGTACATTGTATGGAGAAAATGGTGTCCACCAGGACAGTGAACAGGGAAACCTGTCAAGGTATAAAAAGGGAAATCATTGTACGACTCGCACTGTGAGCAGTCTGATAGGATGATTGTGGCGCTTCTGGGAACATGGGGAAATATGATAGTAAAAGGATCCACCAAATGTGAAGGTAAGAGGAATATGTAGAAGCATCTTAAATGCAACATATGTGTAAGGAAAGGGTATTTCCTTCAAGGTATTAGTAAATAAGTATCCGACATTAATGTCCGCTAGAGTTTGACAAGTAAACCAACATTGGCTATGACAAGGCAAGATGATTATGCAGTTTTTTTAATTCCAAGTAATCATTGGAAAAAGGGGTCGCTATAAATAAAAGAGAAGTCTTCCATGACTAACTTAGGTGGAAAGTCTGCTAGGAAATAATGGAAGAAGAAGAAGTTCGCTAGGACCATATAGCATAGGAAAGTCTACAGGGACTATCAAATGAGGAAGTTTGCGATGGGGCAATCTAAATAAGAGATAGTCCGCAGAAAACTATCTATTAATTGGAGCATCTTAGTGAAATGGTCTAAAGTGGAAAAGTCCTATGGGACTACCTTGCAAGTATGAGTCCATAAGGAAAGATGGGTGTTTATCAATAAGCTTAACCTTATATTCAAGATCACAAAAGAGGATGTTAGATTGGGTCTTCTTTAAGGAAGGGTCTAGGCAAAGGCTAAGTCAAAAGAAGATCATCGTTAGGGTAATGTGGTAAACATATGATGAGTTCAATGTGGAATAAGTGGATTAAGGTAAGAATCTACAGTTGTAGTGAGATATCTACTAATTCGCCAATAGTAGTCACCGATCCGTATAAACGCGTATATGGTTATCTTCAATGAGTCACACCAATAAAGGTAAAATGAGAGTCTGAGATGAAGCGGTTCAAGGTCAAGACCCAAAAGAAATTGTTATTTGGAAGCGCACACTTATGACTATATCAATAGATATGCCTGTTAATGGTTAGCCCAGAGAACCTCAAGTAGAGACCACGCTAGAAAATCGGTGGAACTTCCTAAGATATTCAGGGAGTTTTAAAATTTGTCCTTTTATTTTTATTCCCGAAAATATATATAGAGCATTTTATGAGTACTGTATAAAATTTCACTAAGTTCATCTGAACTTATGATTGTACCACATTGTATGCAGGAGCAAAGATTATCGGAGTCGTTATGGGAAGGGACCAAGCCAGACACCACCAGAATTGTGTGAGGGGCGTGGTAGTTGTTTCATGTATATAGAGGGGCACTCTTAGAGGCCACGCATCGGGGAGTAATTGAGTATATTTGTAATAAAGTATTAAGTTTCAAGTTATTGTAAATAATTATTCATGATTAATAAGGTAGGATGATTGTCAGATCTTAGTATTAGTATGATATGGAACATGCTGGAAGTTTAAAATTGGAACTTGATGTCATCCGAGGTATTGAATAAAGTTGAATGGTAAGAAAAACAAACGTATAACTTGGTATCGTCTAAGTTTGTAAGTAATTCAGGTTAATTGTGACACTTGGTATCCAGACCCAACAATTAGGTCGAATATAGGGTGTTACAGTTCGAGCCCACACTCAAAATAGTTCGTGGTACGAGAATAGCGGAGAAGGTCGTTCAGTTGAAAGCCATGAATGACAAGGATCCTTCTAGTTGAAAATACAAGTGCGATTTAGGTAAATGGTTTATTGCTATAAATATTAGAAATTGGCTTGGTTTTTAAAATTTTTATTTTCTCCTTTGTAAGAAAACCATTTTCAAACCAAATTTTTTCCAACATATTTTGGGTCCAAATATGAATGTTGAAGTTCATGATGTTGTTGAGGTAACTCAGAGTCAAGTTGTGGCTCGTATTGTAACTTGATCAGCAAGTTTGGGAAAGCAGGCCAACCGGTCCCAATGAAACTTTTAAATTGGAATGTTTTTGGGCTGGGGAACTTATGAGTAGTTCACATTATTTGGCAACTGTTGAGAAGGATGTAGTGGAGTTCATGTTAGTTCAATTGGTGCTAATGGAGGGTTGTCGGTTTGGTGAAAAGAAGGATGTAATGTTAGTTTAACAAATTTCTCTTAATCCCATATTGACGTTGAGATCATTGAAGGTGGAAGTGCTTGGAGATTCACGACATTTTATGAAGCCCTTGAAGAGAGTGGTCGATCAGAATCTTGGAACCTCTTGCGTAGTTTGTATGATCCTGATGGAATCACATGGCTTGTGGTGGGAGATTTTAATGAAATTTTGTATGGTCCAGAAAAGCAAGGTGCCCATCTTCATTCAGTTAGTTAGATGAAGGGTTTTCATTCTACTTTGGAAGGCTATGAGCTCATGGATTTGGGTTATGATGGGCACTGGTTTACTTGGGAGTGTGACAGATCTCAGGAAACACTCATTTGAGAGCGGTTAGATCATGGAATAGCTTCCATAGGATGGGTTTCTCGGTTCACAAATCACAAGATTTAGCACTTGCCTCATAGTTATTTTGATTATTGTCCCTTGCTGATTAACACAAATCAAATTGAGTCTTTTGCTAGGTTCCAAAATGAGGGTTAAACTTTTCAGTTCAATGCAAACTAGAAATTGAATAAAGGCTTCGAAGCTAAGGTACGAGCTCTTTAAGAGAGTAGTGTTGGTAATATTCCTAACAAGTTAGTTGCTTTAGGGAAGAGACTTATTCAATGGAGCAAGAATTTGAGGCTTAACAAGGGTAGGAAAATTCTTATTTTAAAATATTGATTGGTAGAGTTAGCTGAGATTGATTTGTTGATACTTTGGGTGAGATTGTTGTGGCTAAAGTAAAGCTGAATTTTGAGAAGGATAAGGTGGAAATTTACTGGGAGCCGGGAGTTCCAACAAACTGGCTGAAGAGAGGGGGAGATAAATTGATATTTGTTTTTTTCCCCTTTTTTTCTATACAAGGATGAGTATTGTTTTTTTTTTCTTCTCTTAGTTGTTTCTGTCTGTTGGTCTATATTCAGATGCACGTGATTTGGCTTGATTGAGCAGATAAACGATACTATTTATTAATAATAAACTAGTCATTTATTCAAAAATATTTGACAAATTTATTAAATCATGTATTTAAATATTATATATTATATTTTATTAATCGAATG
>JABFAF010277206.1:0-11507 GCA_013677275.1 Gossypium schwendimanii | reverse complement strand
TTGTTTAAACTCAATTTTTAAGTTTAGGTTTATTAGGAATTTTTAAGTTTTAAATTGTTTAATCTCAATTGTCTAAACGCAAAGAATTACTTGAATTAGATTTTAAATTTTAAATCATGTCAAAAATGGACCGGGCCGGGCTGGGCCCGGGCCTAGGAAATTTTTCCCGGGCCGGGCTTGGACAAATTTCCAGGCCCATATTTTAGGCTTGGGCCTAGAAAGCAGGCCTAAATTTTTTCTTGGGCCCGGCCGGCCCATGAACACCTCTAGTTACGATCAAGTGGAGGAGCTGGTACCACTAGTTGTGTGCAGAAATCCTATGCACACCCTTCAACCACTGCCCTACGATAAACGTTCGACCCGACAACATCTATGATATATTTTTTATTTTTCTATTGCGATGTAAATATAGATGACACCAATAAAGACACATTATTTTTTTGTATATTTCTATTTCAACTCATACTTGTCTTTGTTAAATTCTAAGGTAAATTATACATAAATTTTAATAAATTTAATATTTGATATGAAATATGTAACTTTGGATAGGCACCTTTATCGAATTGGTGATTAATAATGGTATAGAGACTAACTCGTAAAAATAAAAAAAGTTCAATTCCCCGAGAAATTGTAATTTGTACTTGAAGATGTGCTTAAAGTAACAATTTTTACACTATGTAAATGTTAGTAGACGGTGGAAAATACAATTGAAATGCAGGATAAAAAGAAAAAAAATATTTACAAAAAAAAAGAAGTATTGTAATCAATTTTTTATTGTCGAAGAAAAAATGAATGCTAGTGACGTTGAGGCCCCAATGTACCCCTCAACACAAAAGATATTGCCTTCATATGCTCTAGGTTTCTATAGTACCAGTATATCCTCTGTTGATTGCCCCTTTCCCGAACATCTATATTGGTGCATATCCAATTGGAATTCAGGCAACCTTTTTGGATGCGATGCAAGTTCATGTTCGGAGCCAACTCGAACGGCGCGCTAGACAATGGCGATCACAATCTCTTATCTAGGATGGATGGGAATTCAGGTCTTCACACATTTTAAATGCATTCCAGTCTGTACACATCGTTGATATAAGGCATGTACTCAATTTTTACATTCGCACATGCGACAATTACATGTACGCATGGTAATTGAAGTGCCTGGAATTTTTCACAATCGCAAGTCCCTTCTAGTAGGTCAACACGATATGATGCCCCTGACATATCCTAGTCGAGCCTGGTGTACTCCGTGACTCGAAATGTAGGTTTTAACACAAGTGACACACTACATACATAGTGTTCGCTCTTGTTGTATTTTGTCTAATTTCTTTCATGACATCCTCACACCAAATGTGACCGTTCGTCATTTGCC
Source organism: Gossypium schwendimanii (assembly GCA_013677275.1). NCBI lineage: Eukaryota > Viridiplantae > Streptophyta > Magnoliopsida > Malvales > Malvaceae > Gossypium > Gossypium schwendimanii. The sequence continues at coordinate 10,138 of JABFAF010277206.1, read as the reverse complement.
TAGCATATAGCACCTCTCGCTTTAAAAATAAAGTAGCTAGGTGAAAGTATGTTTCTTTGACAATCAAGATTAGATGAACGTATGTTTCTTTGACAACTAAAGTTATCGACAAATGATGCATCCCCTTTAGTACAGAATTGATGCATTTGACTACGTTTGTTGTCATGTACCTATACCGTAGACCCTGTCATACGATTACGTCCATTAATCGAAGGGTATGTTGGTGAGGTACGTTGCACCGTGGCTGTTGATGGCATGCATGTTGTCCAACATTTCATGGAAATAATGTTGGACAAGATCGTACCCCGTCGAGAAAAGTATACCCACAAATGCAAACAATGAACGAAATATGGTATAACATGATTGTGGAAATAGTGGTAACTACATACCCATCTCAATGACTTGATCTTGTTTACTTTTCGTATACCATTTTGAGTGGTAGTTGGAGCCAATATGTTGTATACAATACCTATAGTGCATGCAATCCAAAAGGCTACCATGTCATTCCATAACGGCCAAGATTCCTGGTCCTTTTGTCGAAGATGACACATATGTTGTGTTGAGGGCAAACATGACGGCTCAATTAACTAAAAAAGAAATCACAATTATCTGTCTTTTCTCCCCGAGTTATTACAAGTGCTATCGACAAAATCTTCTAATTACCATCCTCGGCAACGACTATAAATAACTTATGCTCATACCTCCTATACAGTCAGGTGTTGTCAATTTGCACCAAAGGCTTACAGTGCCAGAAAGCTTTCCTGCATTGATCGAATGTCTAAAAGAATCAGTGGAATACTTTTTTCCCAACGACCAAACGATCGCTGAAGTACGTTGGGTGTGTTTTTAGATCGGTTACGGAACCTATTATGTACCAATGTAGTACCTGACACCATTTTCGTAAATCATTATACGATGGCGTGATGCAAGTTATCTATAGCCTTTTGTTTTGCGACCCATGCTTTGTAGTACGATGGCATGTAATCATGCTGGATATGGATGTTGGCAATCAACACTAAGAGAGGAATCCTAGGACTCACCTTCACCATAGGTAGAACAATGTTAGATATCATGTCAGAGCCTAGAATCGAATAATCATGACTTACACCTATAAAGTACAAGTAAAAGTTACATTATTGGGAAAAACGAAGAGCCTGACCAGGTCACATTATGTGATAAAATCGGGTGATCGCATCGCGCACCTGATGCAACACAAGTATGTGGACTGAAATACTTCTCTATCATCCACAAGTCCACTTTTTTTCGTAAATATGCCATGATTTTCCATTTGCACCTCCTGTCGCGTATTGTGCACTTTTTCTCTAATTTCTTCAAATGATATTTTGTGACGTGATAGTTCACACCGTTCATAAAGATGTATCGCTTCAATGCAACAAGAAAAGAATCTTTGGTTGAAAAATCTTTGTTATATGCGGTAGCTATCGAAACTCTAAACCACCCTCAATGGAGTGATTGATGTTGGTCACACGGGCGGAGGTTCATATGTCCTGAATTGCAAATTTGGATCCGGAGCATTGTTCGAATCATCATTGCTAGAATCGCAAGGCTTTGAATCAGTTGGAACTTGTTCTAGTTCAGAAAAAACTACTTCCAAACTATCCAGACAAGACTGGTGGGTTGAATCAGGGTACGACTCTGATCTTTCTACTGCATTCGCAGCCTCTTCTTCCTCGATTGCATTTTTTTCCTCCTTTATGCCTTTATTTTCATCTTCAACCAAAAGGCTCGATGTATCCTCGTCAGACCTGATCGTAGGGAGTAAATCAATGCTTAAATCAAATGCACTGATTGAATGTCGTGCCCAGGTGTTGAGGTTTGAGTTATGCTCATACCTCAAGTAGTAGTGATTGTCGAAGTTTAAATAGGTGTAAGAAACCGAAAAATGTATACCCATTTATGTTTCGATGACATCATAATAGGAGATTTGAAATAAACTAGTGAACCCACTGCACAACTGTCTAGTAGGAGTTTTTACTTCAGCTCCAATTCCAACATTAGCTGCAACGGTAGTTGAAGATGGACCAGCTTCATCAGCTTCGACAAACTCGACATATAACTCTGTTAAAGCATTTTCGCTTGAGTAGTGCGATGATATAGCAGCCTTCAGCTCGATCTCGCCTTTCACATCAAATAGCTCATACTTAAATAGGTCAATCGATGCTAGATATAGAAATTATTGATCACCTCCGGATGTACTAACGTCCAGAGCGTGAGTACTATAATAAAATATAGAAATAAAAGATGGTTTTTGTAAGTATACGAGTTGAGTTGTAATATAGTTTTACAACGAAATAGGTGAGTACTCTGAGGATTGTATTCAAGGGAGGCGAGTGTCAAATCAATTCTAACCTAAATACTAAAAGATCTAATTAGTACTTTTAAATTAGTTATAGTACGAAAACATAAAATAAAGTATATTTAGGGTTTTTATAGTAATAAAGACAAAATAACATAAAAGAAATAGACTTCAAGAGATATAAAGGGAGAATAAATCAAATAACAATTATGGGTGATTAGATCACTTTAATAATCTCCATCAACTGTCGTTTCGGGTTCCTCGCTAATCAACTAGTCACTACCCGAGCAGGATCTTCTGATCTTCCATTGACATAACGAGTTAGCAAAAACTACTTATCTTCCAACCTAATAGTCCAGACTGGCTTGGGGTAAAGGTGTTCACAGATAAGCTATAGTAATTTTAGGTTAATTCCCACCCTGATAACTTTTTGGGATTGTCAGGTCTATGTTTTTTCCATGTTCTTCCTTTCCCAAACAGCTAATCCATTGAGTATTCCTACAAAACAGTTAATAGATCATACATCCACTCACTTATGAGGGATTAGTTCCTCATGGGTTTTATAGACAATATAGGATCGATGTAAAGAGAAAGCATGCTAGTTAAATAGATAAGATAGAGTAAATGAAAGAGCCTGATTGAATTGAGATTAATCGCGAATCCACAAAGTTTGAATGCTTCCACAATTTGGATATTTTCAAATCAACAAGAACAACTGAAATAAATCTAAAACCTAAGAATGAAAGAAAATACTAAACCAAATTTTCCACAGAAAATCTAGGCTAAAGGAATGGTGTCCATAACAAGTGACAAATAAGCCGATTTATAGCTTTCAGGTGGTCGTCGTCCTTAACCTTAGGTTAGTTGACATTCTTGAGCTTTAAGTTTGATTGTGCAGACCAAAACACCCTTACTTCGTGTTTTTTCTGTCACAGAGTCGATGTCATGACACACCAGGACCTATATCACGACATAGCAATTAGTATACTCTCTTCAGCTAACTTCAGAGGTATTTCATGACACCCTCAGTTTATGTCGCTACATTGAAGGCAATCTTGAGGTTTCTCCATTCTGCTCTCTATGTTACGACATCGAGTCATACAGGTTGCGACATAACAACTAGTATTGGTTTAGTACACCTTCTAATGGTCTCCTGCACACTCACAAACCCTTAGGCCTCATTCGGCCCCTAAAGTCAATAAAAGATTCAATTTGCACATTTTATCGAATATAAATAAAACTAAAATATCACCAAAATGTTGGTATTAAGCTTCTTAAATGTGAAAACTAGTTTAATAAACTACACTGAATTACGACAGATCAATTGCAAACTCGAAATTCTTCCCTGACTCGAACTGCCGACTTTCCTACTAATTCTAGTCCATAGCTCACGCAATTTAATGGTATGATTGAAAGCCAATTCCATGAATTAGACTTCTACAAATAAGACTTTGACTTTCGTATTACAGATTTGATCGTTGTAGTAAATGATGAATTTCACTCGTAGCCTCATTTCAATTTAAAATGAACTAGATAGTTAGAACAAAAAAATCTTGAGATGATTATCCAAAGAAATACAGACGACTCTTGCAACTCAACTATTTGATGTTTGATATGAATTTGCTGCGTGCCTAAGTTCTGATTTTTTTGGTACTTTAATAGCAAAGTAAAAGAAGGAGAGAAGGAATTTGTGCTTTAAAATTTGTTTCTGCAAACGCACTTTCGTCGAATAATTATAAGGAAACAATTTTCGTTACTAGAAACATGTTTGGAAGAGCAAATAATTTCATCAGACGCGTGCTTTAGAGAGTATTCAATGCCTCAAGAAATGCTTTAGATTCTTGGGGTCAGGTAATTTTTTCAAGACTTTATGAAAATGTTAGTGAAAACTCGTCTAGATGGATGAGCTTCCCTGTTGACATGGTAGGAAAGTGCGCCCAGCTGGATAAGTTTTCACTAACATTTTCATAAAGTCTACCAAAACAAGTACTTGACCCCCATAATTTTTTTACAAATTTGAAGCTCGTTTTGAAGATATTTGATGAAAACACTAGTCCTAAGATGCCTTTTCGACCAGAGAGATTTTTTCCTTTGTAATCTCACCCTTCCTCCGCGGCTACTACAAGGGGCTCCTCCTCGATATTCCATCATCCCTAAAACATCATCTCTCCCGACCTCCATCCCTCCACTTTACAATATTTCTTGAGTCATCAGTGATGCGATACCGCTTCAAGAGGCACACATTTCATATATCCTACCAAGATAGGACCATTACATCTAAAACCTATCCTGTCGAAGTTGAGTTTCAGGGTTATTTTGTTTTGTACGGCCATGAGTAGAAGTTTACGTAAAGGTCTCAATTGATGGTCATTATGCAGTCATGGATTGGAGAATAACGAGGGATCCAGTTGACGATCGTTACACAGACACGAGCTCAAACCTTTTAAATACCCGGAAATGTTACCTTCTAAATACCATACAGAAGTTTGAGGGCATAATCACAGGGAAAATTTGTGGGGCTACCCTCTATAATCAACGTAATCTTTTTCTCCACTTCCACGCATCTAGTATCTTTAATCTTCATTCTTATCCAAAGGTCGGCATCGCTGTGGACGTAGGAGGACTCTTAGGCGGACAACGGCTGTTGCGGTGCAGTAAAAATGATGCTCCTTTCTGGGTGACAACGACTGTCATTATTAAACAACCCATTAATAGCTATAATCGTTGCCGCACCAATCTAAGTTTGAATTCTACTATGTCAGAACATCCGTTCACCACCTGAAAGCCCTCTTGTGTCAGCCTTGGTGTCTACCTTCTATAAGGTTGTTTAAAATTGTGTCTATGTCAAAGTGGTTTAAATCGAGGGATGATAGATCGTCCTCCTCATAACACAAGACGTCATAATATTTGTAAATAGTCATGGGGGAATATCTATATTGGCATGCTTGACGTACACCCGGTCATGTTTGGAAATTTTCAAATTTGAGTAAAACTCCAATACTAAGGGTACAGCGGCAAATTGCTTAGGAAACATGCAAAAATAGTCCCATCTGTGAAAACGAACATCACCCCAAATTTTATTGTTAAATAAGGAATCCGAATCAAAACCACGTTCAAGGATGAACGTCCACTCCTAAATCATTTGATAGAAGTTTGTGACCTCTTTTTGGGCAAGTTTGACGCCTTTAAAACTCGTCGACAGATTTGAAGCAGTTTGGGATCGAGACCATTTTTGTTGTCTTGGAGACATTCTTGCAATTCTCTCAATTTTAAATAAACAATTTTCACTTAACTAAGCAGACAAAAGCAATCAATAAGAAAAATAAACGATTGATATTAGGAATTGAAATTTAAAATAAAGAGAGCAACAAAAATAATTGTAAGAAAATAAAAGAAAACTTAAACCGATTTGATTGCCATAGATGAGTTGATGGTTTGAAAAAGCTCTGTGTTCCCCTAGCAATGGAAAAAGAAAGACTTGCAAGAATATTAGAAATAACCAAAACAATGGAACAAAAAAATAGAATTTGCAAGAAAATGGAAGAAACTAAAAGGTGAGATTGAGAGAAAATAGAATGGGGGAAGAGTTTTTAGGGATTTAAGTTTAAAGAAATGGGAAAAAATGAAGATAATGGTGTGTTTTGGAGTGTTTGGAGGCTTTTTATGCCTAAAAAAATACGGATCGCAATACCTGATTTCAAGTATCACTTGACTTAACATGGATATCGCGATACCAATGGGTGGATATCGCGACATCCCCTATTTTTGGAACCCCAAATTTTGAGTCTATTAGAGGTATCGCGATATCGAAGGTTGGGTAACACGATACCACTATATAAAACCAAATTTTTGACTTTTGAAATTTTGTCAATAAGAAATTGTTCGATACTAGGAGTTCGATATTGCGATACCAAAAAGATTTTTGCCCCTTATCGAAATTATTCTAGAAGCCGCGATATCCCCCCTTGAGTATGGCAATTTCACTTAACATTCCCCAAAAACATTTACAACATCATCATATTTCATCTCAATCATCAAAATTCGATCTTAACAAGTCTAAAAGGCAAGCAACTACTAATTAAAGTTTTACACTACCGTGCTAAAAACATTTAATTATTTACAAATTTTTTGGTTCCCTTGCCACATACGGCAATTTCAAATGCAAATTGGGGCAGTCATTCACACCTCTGAAATGATGTTTCATCGGTGTCTTCGACACTTGGATACGTCTCTTGTTCAATGTGCAACTAAAGCCTCCTGAGAATCGTAACGTCTTCCTCGTCCTTATCTGTTTCCGAATTCTCTTGCATTGTAACACCCCTAACCCCTCTCCATCGTCGAATTAGGGTCACGGGGATTACTAACAAATCATCACATTCAATCACATCATAAATAAAAATTCAAGCTAACCATTAACATTATAATATACAGTGGCATGTCACGACAATCTAATAGTTTCATACTAGGGTACTATACAATCGAATAATGAATCGTGCTATGCAATGCTAAACTTGGTTTTTCACTATCTACACTTTTATCACTATTTATCTTTGCTAAACTTGGTCTTCCACTGTCTACACTCTTATCACTATTTATTCCCTCTTGAAAGCTAGGAGTTGGATACATAACAAAACTATTCCAATTATTAGCATTAGAGCATAGGTCCATACTCCAACTATTACTGCCTTCGATGATGTTAATAGAATTCACCTAATTCATGTTTGCTACTTCATCCCAATTCAGAGTAAAATTCACTCTTACAGTCTCTAATTCGAGTCTACGGAAACCTAAAAATAGTTTAAAAATAGGTAGGGACTAATTTGGAACAATTTTTGAAGTTTAGGTTTATTTTCAAAAAAATTAAAAATAAGGGACACATGGCCGTGTGGAATGCCCTAGCCCCTGTGACTTTCGAAGTTAGGACATACGGCCTTGTCCTAGCCCATGTAACTCACTGACTTGAGACACAGGGATGAGTCTCAACCCTTGTCTCTTCCAGTGTAACTCACTAACTTGGGTCAGTTCGTATGGAAACTACACTTATACTATTTTTCAACACGCCCGTGTGTGACACACGGCCGTATGCACCTAAAAGTACCTTAAAACTCAAGTTTACCATTTCCTACTTGCTTGGACACTAAGCAACTTAATTACCAATCATTTAACCTACTCAAAAAATGATTAAACATGCTCAAAATATACCAAATCCATCATCTTATATGCCTAACCAATGTACCCTCATTGGTGCCGCATTTTATATCATCAATACACTAGCGAAGCAATCAACCATTCAAGCTTTCTTTTATGCCAAATTTTACCATAATTAGACTAACACTTAACTTCTTAAGTTACTAAACTTTAAACTAACACATACCAAAATATTAAGATAAGCTATTATACCAACATAGCCTCATTCACTACCATATTTACATATGATCATCAATTCACTAGAAACCAAAATAACAACACCTTATAAACAACATCAACAAAGGACTCCCTAGGTACATGCCATTACAAAAATAAGATATCACCACAACTGATTTCGGGATTTTTTGTTTGATGCTGAGTCGGCGATAAGTCAAAAAATACCTTGCCTGCGCACGAAAAAAAAAATCGCACGATGAGTATAAGTCATTGGTTTCGAACAATTTAACTTAATATGAGCACTCAAAACATAAGAATGCAACAAGAAATATTATGCACTTATGTTTCAAATCAATAATAGAAGATTTCCCATTCCTTATCTAAATTTCACTTGTTTAAGTATATATCAATGGCATTTCATATAGTATCTGAATATTTCAACTCATGCAATGGCATGATTCATCTCTTTGATCAATTCTTGAATTCATTTCAAGTTTCACATCTCATTTCATTATTTCATATTTCATTTCTTATCTCATATTCATTTCTCATCTTTGTCATTCCAATATCAATCAAATAAATTTATTATTTATTTTCCCCTATTAACACGACTTGAACTCAGACGGATACACAGATCCAACTAACACACTAGTTTGGCACCTAGTGCCTCATCAGATAAATCCAAAGCAATAACTGCACCCAACTCTATTTAAATTGACACTCAGTATCTCATCGGTTAAACCGAAGCAAATTGACACCCAATGCCTCATCGACTTGAGGTCGAAGAAATCCCTAAACTCTTCATATCCTATGACATGCCATCTATATCCGACTCAGCCTGAAAAGCTAATAGGGTTTTATTTCACTTTTCAATACAATCAGTGTCTCAATTTCACATATATACACATTATCACATATAGTCAATTCAATAATCATTTAATCAAAATATTTCATAATACACAAAATCAATCCATTTCAAATCCAGTATGAATCCAATTTAATCTCAAAGTACCAAAGTACTCACCTCAAATGCTTACCATATTCAAACAATTTAAATATACAACACTCTACTATTCAATTCGAATTATAGAAACACAAGTCGTGAATTTCGAACAATTTGACGTCGATTTTATCCTTCCCCTTTTTACTCGAGGATTCTGGTACGATGTTAGCTATGGAATAAAATAATTAAAATACATTAATATTACACAATTCAATTTCACATTAAAATTTCGATTTTCACACTATATTTTTCTTACTCATCAATTTAGTCTCCACATTTAACTTCAAATTTTTAAACTACTTTCACTATAAGCTAAATTTAGCTCCCCATTTTCACTTCTACCCCTTAATTTTGAAATTTTCACAATTTAGTCCCTATTACTCAAAATCAACAATTAATTCCACAATTTAGTCATTTTCCACTTCTAACTTAAAAATCTATCTATTTAATTCCTAATACGTAAACTATTCAACAATGGCAACATCTAAAATCTTGAACAATACTAAAAATTACAACATGGGTCGGGTAGCCCTAGGTACCGAGATTCCAAAAACGTAAAAATTATAAGAAAATGACTAAATTGCACTAATCAATTTGAGCTTAAACCCGAAAACTTCTTCTTTTCTTTCTTTTCTTTTAATTTGCATGCAGTGATCTCTTTCTTTCCATTTTCTTTCTATTTCTTTTAATTTGTTTTCATTTTATTTATTATTATTACTTAATATATGACACACATATATATAAATAAACATGTATAACATTTAGCCCACGACCAGCCACCTATACATAACCATTTATGAAATGGTATAATTGCTAGTTTAGCCACTTTAGTTTATTTCAATCTATAATTCAACTTTTATCTTTAACACGATTTAGTCCTTATACCATAATAGCTCCTAATTCATGCAAATTGCCTATCCAAAATTTTATTCATTTCTAATATGACTCCGTAAGTATTGCCACATTAGCCCCTTTAGTTTATTTCAATCATGGTACTTCTTGTGAACTGACTCCATAATTAAGTAATTGCGAATTATCGGAATGATGCTTTTGGACATAATTGCAATCACTAGAGGCTAATTGTATATGTCTAATTGGTCCCTTCGTTAGCTCAACAAAAGCTCGATCGGACTGCATTTGAATCAAAAGAAAATTCTATGACTTTGGGAATAATTTAATTGAGTCGATTTATTGGCGTGGAATTAAATTAGGTGGTCGTGAGAATTGTTCAACTAGAGAATTTGATTAAAGAATTTTCTTGAAAAATTAATTTGAAAAATCTAAGTGATTTTTTGAAAATTTGATTTTGATCAAGTAAAATTAAATTAATCAAATCAATTAAAAATAATATGAAAATTGGACCTGAGATCATAAATTGGGCTCAGAAGCCCAAAACTGAGATAAAAACCCAAAAACTAGTCGAATCGGGCCCGGTATGTGAAACCGGACCGACG
>JABFAF010277191.1:0-22755 GCA_013677275.1 Gossypium schwendimanii | reverse complement strand
TAAGAAATTGCATAATTTAAACCTTACCACTCTTTCATGAGCACTAGCATATTTTCACTTAAATACTAACCAATTCAATGCATCATATAAATAAACATATTACCATTCAATCAATAGTTTGACACTTGCTTAAGCATCAAGCAATAACACTGGTTAGCATACTTGAACATATTACATATAAATTCAACATTGGTAAACTTATTTTCTCGAAATGTCACACTTGATTTTATTACTCGTCTCAACATACATAATTTCCTTGAATTAACATATCAAAGGTAGTTGCATATTTACATGTCATGATACATATCATTCTCTTGCTGTTTCTTCATAAACATATATCATTCCTTTCATTATATCAATATTTCATGTACCATCATTTTCATGAATTTCGTCTATATTTATTTTGATAACAGTTCATAATCATGATTATACATAATTATTAGGCAAGTTTCATATACATGTATTTTCCATGTCATGTTTCAATATATCAAAGAAATATCATTTCCATGTATTTCAGGTATATACTAGTAATAGTTCATTTCGAACTCATGTTATCTCATATCAAAACTTTACCCGTTGAATCAATTAAAATATCGATGGATACAAGGTAGTACACATGAAGTGTACGAATCTGAAATCCATCAATTCATATTCGGGGTGCTCATTTTAGCATATAATCGGGAAGCCCTCTCTCGAGCCATATAACAAGAAGCTCATGTGAGCCATTAACGAGAAGCTTATCCGGGATATATAATAAAAAGCTCATAAGAGCCATAATCGGGAAGCTCATGCGAGCCAATAACGGGTAGCTCCGAAGAGCCATTAACATGAAACTCTGGATAGTCATATATCGGGAAGCTCCAGAGAGCCATTAATTAGAAAGCTCACAAAGAGCCTTTAATCGAGAAGCTCATGAAGAGCCATATAACGGGATGCTCATAAGAGCTGTGGTGTGCCCACAACACATACAGGATCACAACCGATCGGGATTCTTCGAAGAGTTATTAAGGAAAGCTCTCAAGAACCAATAACAAGAAGCTCGAGAGGGCTAATAATAGGACACTCTTTCGAACCGTGGTGTGTCCGCAACATATGCAGGACCACAACCAATTCGGGAACCCTGTATCCATCGAAATTTTATCTATTTAAACGGAACTTAACATTTATCGAGCTTTATCGGATATGTAATCAATTTCATATAAATAGCATTTATACAATTCACATATACAACATTCAATTCAAACATTTAAATATACATAATTTAGTTACACGAACTTACCTAACTAAATTACAGAAATACCAAGATTCAGGGGCATTTTGGTACATTTTCATTTTCCTCGATTTTTCACCCGATCTTGATCTAAATTAATAATTTCATTCAATTTATTAATTTAGACAATAAAACAATCCATTCCCTGCGATTTGATCTTTTTACATTTTCACAAAATTACCCCTAAAGTTTTACTTTTATTCAATTTAGTCCCTGAGCCCAAAACATGCAAATTAACCATTTTCAATACAAATCCAAGCTAGCTAAATATTCATAGCATTCAATACAGCCCACTTTTGCAATAATTTCATAACAAACCCTTGTATTTATATTATTTCAATAATTTAGTCCCTAATCGGAAAATTCATCAAAAATCACTTAATAAAATACTTTTAAATAAAAATTAATATCTTAAATTCATCATTTAATATAAAAAATCACAAGGTTCATCAAAGGTAACTTTTAAAATCTTTAACAGTTTCAAAATCGAAGGTACAAGCTAACTGGATCTAGTTGCAATGATCTCAAAAACATAAAAATTATTAAAAACGGAACGAAAATCACTTACCGATTGGATTTTAAAGCTTGGCCAAACCCTAACTTTATTTTCATGAAAGCTTTCAGGTGTAATTTTGGGGAAGAAGATGATGACCACACCTTTTTCCTTATGTTTTTAATTTAATTTAATTTAATCCATCAAATTACCATATTACCCTTAGTTAATAGTTAATTTAAAACACCAAATCTATACCTATTTTTGTCCATCACATAAATATATGGCACAATTACCATCAAAGGAAGGTTTAATTTCACAATTGGTCCTTCAATTTAATTAAATTCTAWCTAAATAAACTTATTTAYAATTYAATCCCAAACTTATTAGGACTAAAAGAACAATTAATCCAAAAGCTAGTGGAATCAATCATAACACCACCGGTTGGAAACTTTGACCATGGTTTAATTACCATTTAAGTCCCTTTTCCTTTATCAAGTACCCATTTAGTCAAATAGTGATTAAATTTTACATCTTTTACAATTTAGACGTTTTTAATTAATTAACTATTGAAACGTTAAAATTTTTCAACGAAACTTTACTAACACCTTAATGCCACTACGAAAATATTTATAAAAATATTTATGGCTCGAGTTATAGAAATAAGGTCTCGATACCTCATTTTCTAAAACCACTTAACCTATATTATTATAAAACACAAATTATCAATTCAATAACCTTTTTAAAATCCCTATTTGACTCATAAATATTAAATAATAATATTTACGAGCTTACTCATCGAATTTGGTGGTCTCGAACCACTATTTTTGAAACCACTAAAAATTGGGCTATTACAGAGACTACTATATATATATAAGTTTGGTTTAGTAATTTTGTCAAATTAATGGTTAATTAAGGTACAATGACTAAATTGTAAAAGTTTATCGTTATAGGTTTTTAATTGGCCAAAGATTTAGGGATTCAAATAGAAATTAACCCAAGGTCTAATTAGGCAAATAAACCATCTTGATATGATTATAAGTGGACCATAGCATTAGATATTAATTGACTTAAGTAATTAAAAATGGTGTAGTTAAAATATAATTAAATTAAATATACTTAAAATATTAATTTACCTAGAAAAGAAACATGTAGTGGAAATAAAGAGATGAAGCTTTCATCTCTAACTTTCTCCACCAAAACCAACTTGGAAGATAAACTTCCAAGAGTTCGAGCATTCGATCCTTAAATTTCTAAGGTAATTCAAGTCTTTTTCTTGTAATTTTTATGTTTTTGAGGTCGTGGAAGCTTGATTTAGCTAGCCTATGTACCAATTTGCAAAATTATTAAAGTTTTTAAAAGTTTTCATTATTGATTCCTTGAAGAAATTGGTGTTAAATTGATAGATTTTAAGCTTCGATGTGAAAAAGGACTAGATTATAAAGTTTAATTGTTAGTTTTGTTCATAAGGATCAAATTTAATAAAATTTAAAATTGATAGTAGAAATAAGAAATAGGAGGTCCTTGTTGAGTAATTGTGAAATCTGATTTTAATCAGTTGATTTAAATAAAAAATTATGCTTGTCCCAAGTTTAGGGACTAAATTGAATAAATTGAAAAATATGTATGACAGTGTAATCGAATTTGATTTTGATGGAAGATGATATTATATCATTGTTGAATTGTTATTCATAGCAAAAAATGACAAAGGACCATCGAAAGGGAAAGGAAAGGCGAGAGCTAACGACGAGTAAAATGAGCTCTTGGTTTGTATTTCTATCATCCAATTCAATTTAATTATTGCTTGTTCATGTTAAATTGCATGGTTTAGTTATGAGGTAAGCATATGAAGCTTGTATGATTTAAGTCAAGATGAATGATATGGTATATCGAAATAGAGGACTACATTGAATAGAATAGAAAGTTACATGGCCTACCTGATATATGAAATTGAGTTGATATTTGTTATATACGGTAATGAAATGGTAAATTGATGATGAAATTGAGATTGTTAGAATGTGAATTGAACTTATAATGGAATTGGAAATTGGTTACCTATTAAATGTACAAGTTTACTTCGATTTATTCGATGATGCACTGTGTGTGCCAGTATAATTGCTTTCGCTTTTCTGATGATGCACTATATGTGCCAGTATAATTGCTTCGGTATATCCAATGATGTACTTACAATCTAGTATATTTTCTTTGGTACATCCGATGATGCTCTACGTGTCAGCATAATTGCTCCAGTTTTTCCAATGATGCACTACGCGTGCCAATATAATTGCTTTTGGTTGTCCAATGATGCACTGTGTGTTCTAGTGTATTTCCTTTGGTTTACCTGATGGCGTGCTATAGTGCTAGATTGGGATGCAGCTTGGTTAATTTGTATATCCGTCTTGAAATTTGAGTAAAGTCAATAGGATTATATATACATGATTTGGCTAGGTTATATGGTAGATTGAAATGAAATATGAATTGATATAGTATAATTGCTCATATATGATTCTGATATTCAATAGCATGTGAAAGACCATGCGAATTGGGTGGAAATGAGGCCTGGGGGCGACTGAGTATTTATGAGCCAATAGACTCGAAAATGATTGAATCGATGAAATGGAATTGAATCTATGAATTGATGAATGTGTATATATATATGAGTATATGTTATAAATGGTGATATGAAATGATCAGGTATGTATGAAGTTTAATATATGGAAAATGATTAGATAGGTGCTAGAAAGTAAGATATGAAATAACCAAATGAAATGATCACTAAATCTACGTTGCAATTTGGTCTACGAATTAGTTAAATAATATATTTGAATTGATTATTTGCATTTGGATAACATATATGTTATATTGATTTGAATTATAGAAATACCATTGATTTCCATCGCTCAATATACAGTTTGTTTTTCCATGTGCAGGTTAGGTCCCAAACGAGATCACGGGCATCAACTTCAACATTCAGTCAAGATCCTGAAGTAGACAATGTTTGTATAAATCTCCTTTGTCAGTCATAACGCATGTACCTAGGTTGAGTCAAGTTTAGTAAATAAAGTATGTGCATATCCACTTATGGTTTAAATGACTAGTGCTAGAATTTGGTTAAATGTATATGGCTTGAAATAGAGTTAAACGTAGTTTGAAATGGTATGAAATGTTGCAACATATATATATGAACTTGGTGAAATAGGTAAGTGTGTAAATATATTAAATGGATTGCATTAGGTAAATGGATTGTAGGTGTTAAGGTACTGACCAAATATTATATAAGGTATTGAGTTGCAGGATTTGATGCCATATAGTTGCAACTGGTTAACGTTTGAATGTGTATAGAAATTTGGTTGGAAAATTGAAGAATGAAGTTCAATTAGGAATTACAGAAACAGTATGTGACATCATGACATCAAACGTATGTTGTTGCCACGAGAAATAACCTATAATTTCAAGGCACGATGAGAGACTCCATCGTCTCGACGAGGCCAAAATAGTATGTCACGACACAATGAAAAACTTCCTCATGTCGCGACATCAACCCTATAATTTGAATTCTTTACAATTCAGTCCTAATTTTATCTCAATCTAGAATTAGAGATTTCATAAGCTAGTATAAGTCTCGAGAATTATTGTTTATCGTATCACTTTCTTATA
Source organism: Gossypium schwendimanii (assembly GCA_013677275.1). Taxonomy (NCBI): domain Eukaryota; kingdom Viridiplantae; phylum Streptophyta; class Magnoliopsida; order Malvales; family Malvaceae; genus Gossypium; species Gossypium schwendimanii. The sequence continues at coordinate 17,335 of JABFAF010277191.1, read as the reverse complement.
TTACTTGCATTTGTATATCTAATGATGTGAATTGCATTTAAATTTGATATTAGTTGCTCCAGCAACAAATATGACACGTTGTAGCTAAGACCCGACAATCGGGTCGGGGATGGGGTGTTACAACTTATTTAATAGAAAACTTGGTCTTCTAGTTTAACTAGAAGAGGGGGCAACACTCCCTAGTTAAATGCACTTGGGATGCTGTCCCTTATATGTAATATGGGGGGAGTTTCAGTATCTCCTCTATTGGGGAATAATTATATGTACTTCTTGAACTTTTAACCTAACATTCTATAATTTAATTCAACCTTATACATGTTTTTTCTATTTACCAAAATAAATATTATTTATAAATTAATTTAATTAGATAAATTAATTTTCCAATTACATAATTTTCTCAACTAAATTTTAATACCTTTAAAGTCATAACAACTTTACCGTAAAATAATTTATGAGAAAATATATTTAATTTCCATATTCAATGATTTCAAAATGAATAATTAATTTAATTTCATTCTCAAACTTCAATGATTTAATTAAATAATAGTTAGAAAAACTTAAATAATTTATCAAGTCATTTATGTACTTAATGAGAAAATATATTCATTTCCTAATGTGATCTATTTATCTAATTGTATTATTTCCATCCATTTCTGTTCATTTGATTCTTTATGCAATTCACTTTTGGTTTCATCGAGTTAGCGGAGGAACCGGTTGGACATATATAATTAGGGACTAAATGATTTATAATAAAATTTCATCTTTTTGTCTATTAATTATAAACTCATTTAGTCACAAAGTCATTCCACTATAGTATTGTGACTACACTCTCCCTAATTACATACCATTACAAAAGCTACTCAATTAGTGATCATCCAATGACCATGCCATAAGTGTGTTACCCTCATAAGATATCTTTAATCTATTTGGGATAAATTCGTTCTCCCAATATGATCTTATTTTATCTCATGGTAACCAATACATCTTCCTTTATGAAAAGTTAATTACTATCATATAGTAATTAAGTCATTCATCACAAAGACAAATGACTCGTAACAACGTTTACTTTTCATCAATCATGTAATGCCAATGAGAGGATATCATTTACCCATTTCTTGGGCTATAAATTCACTATTCTGAATGATGCTACATACTGCAGAAGTCGTCTACCAAACACACTAACTTTTGCTTCCTTATCTACTCGCCCTTTATATGTTTTTCAAAACTTCTAGCCAGTAGAGTCTTGGTAAAGAAATCCGTAGGGTTTCCCTTAGATGCGATCTTTAACTACATCCACTATTCCATCAATCACTACCGGTTCCCTTCTAATACTTTCTATGATAATTTCTTGTCCTCATGTGGTTTCTTTAGTGTTTAGTCATATTTGTAATATTATAGTGCCATAGCTTTTTTCCATACCTCAAATGCAACCTCCATAGTGATGTTAGTCGTACAACGTTACTTGACACTTATTCACACTATAGACCCATCGCTTAGGACAAAGACATTGCCCAATGTCAATTTTGTTGAATCTCGACACATTTGGAAGTCTGAATTGGTATAGTCAATAGGAGTAAGATCTCCTCCAAAATGCACAAGCATATAATCTATCGTTCTCCATAAATGCTTGAGTATATGCATAACTGTTTGCTAGTGTCTTGGATAAGGATTCGAATGATATCGACTCACCAACTCTACTGTGAAATAGATATCTGGACGTGTGCATAACATTACATACATGAGAATTCCTACTACAAAATCATAAGGAACCTTTCTCATGTTTTCTCTTTCTTCCATTGTCCTAGGACAATCCTCCATAGAAAAATGAAATCTTGATAGAAAAGGTTGAGCTTCCTTCTTTGAATCGACCATTCTATAATGTTTCAATACATTGTCTATGTATAAAGCTTGTGATAATGCTACAACTTTGTTCTTTCGATCCCTTAGGATTTGAATACCTAGAACAAAATTAGTTTATCTCAAATGCTTCATGTTAAATTATTGAGTTAACCATAGTTTAACCAATGACAACGTCCCTACATCATTTCCAATGAGTAGAAAGTCATCGACATATAGAAAAGAGAAAGACCACCTTTTCATCCCAAATACATTTAGAAATGCAAGGTTCATCTACATTTTGCTCAAATCCAATAGTTTTGATCGTTTAATCAAATCTTTGATTCCATGAGCGGGATGCTTGCTTAAGTCCATATATAGATCTAAGTAGTTTGCAAACTTTATGCTTATTTTTTTTAGTTATATATTCGGTGAGTTGCATCATACAAATGCTTTCTTGAAGATAGTTGTTCAAGAATCCTACCTTGACATTCATTTGCCAGATTTTGTAATCGAGCATTGCCACATTGGAAAAAAGTATGCGGATTGACTTGAGCATGGAAACCGAAGAGAAGGTTTCTTTGTAACCGGTACCCTATTTTTTAGTATAAATTTTTGCTACAAGTTTTTCCTTGTAAGTTTCCACTTTTCCATCAGTATTTCATTTCTTCTTATGGGTCCACTTACACCCTATGAGTTTTATCCCTTCCAGTAAGTATACAAGCTCCCACATTGAGTTGGATTGCATAGAATCCATCTAAGCTTTTATAGCTATTTCCTAGAGCTTGGAATTAGCACTCTGCATCGCTTTATCAAATGTGACTAGGTCATCATTTTCCTATTTAATAGGCTCAGTGTTTAAAAGACTTTCATTAGGTTGGAAGAACTCAGGCCTACGAGAGACATTCCCACTACGACGAAGCTCTCATACTGCTGATTGTTTGCATGTATACTATTAGGAGTTAGTTTTGGAACTGTTACTGTAGGGCTTTGTGTATTTTCTGAAAGTTCCTCAAGTACGTTTTTACTTTGAGGTTTAAATTTTTTCATGACAATAACTATTTTCTCTTTCAAGTTATAAAACAAACCACCCTTTGTTCTTTTAGGATATCCCACAAACATGCACATTTTTGTTTGTGAGTCCAACTTCCTTGCATTTTTATCCAATACGTGGGCTGAACATTCCCAAATATTTAAATGCTTAAGGCTTGGCTTCGTATCGTTCCACAATTTGTATGGACCTTTATGTACAACCTTAGTTGGTACATCATTCAGAATGTTGTAAGTCATTTGTAAAGCATACCCCAAAAGGAGACTAGCACTTGCGAATAACTTAACGTTGATCAAACCATGCCTAACAAAGTTTGATTCTTTCTCTCTGCAGTGATATTTTGTTGCGAAGTTCCTAGCACGGTTAATAGGGATAATATCTCATTCTCTATGAGATACCATAAAAACTTATTCGATCAATATTCCTTATCTCGATCAAATCGAATTATCTTTATGGGTAAACCAGTTGTTTCTCCACTTCTGTGCGAAACTCTTTGAATTTATCGAAGGTTTCACTTTTACGGTATATGGAATAATCATCTATAGAAGTTGTTTAATAATCGTAACTGCCTCTTGCACTGACTGTAACACCCCAAACACAGCACAAACGTTATGGCCGAATCTGGCGTGTCATATTAAAACGTCGATCAAAAATAGATTTTGTCATTAAAGGTTTATTTCTATGTTTAAATCTTTTTGCTCGAGTTTAGCAAATCATCTCGTCAAAAAACGTTTACTTAATGTCTAGCATTGATACTTTAGGTTATTCTAATCGCGGAAACTACTAAAGTTTGAAATGTAAAAACGTCTGTTTTTAAGTGTTTTTGGAAAATAGTTGTTAATTTTGAAATTTTGTGTTTAGCAGTTTTAAATAAGGAAAACTTTAGCCCTTTTAAAAATTTAATCCCTCAAAGGCCTTATAACAGAATTAAAACCTAAAATATAAAATTCAAATAAAAGGGCTACAGCAAAGCGTCAACAGTCATGTGGCCACCTTCGAGTCTCTCGCGGCTCCAAATCGCCTAAGGCTGGGGATTACCTGCACAGTTAGACAGAAAGGTGAGTTTACGAAAACTCAGTGTGTAATCCCTTATAATACAAATAGTCAGATATAGGTATGCAGAAATAGACAGGCCAGAGCCCATTAACAGAACCGGGTGGACCTAAGCCTATTACAGAATTAGTATCAGATGCAGATATGCAGATAGAAATCCAGCCCAATCCAACCAATACACCACCCGTACAAACCAACACACCATGTAGGGATAAAATTGACCCACCCAGCCAACACACCAAGCTTACCATTGGTTGTGGCACTAAGCCAACAGAATAGCTCGGCACCGTAAAAAAATGGCTAAAAGCCATAAGTATTGTAGCAACGCTGCCAGTTAACAGAACAGCTAAAAGCCATAAGCAGAAAGGCAGTAAGCCTTGAACAGAACGGCTACAAGCCATACACTTCCTCCATCAATATTAACCTAACCCCATGCAGGATGACATGCCATAGTAACATACGTGAATGCAAGATGCCATGCTTAGTATCAGCCATATAACCTTCATACATACATCAGTCAACCAACCACTAGGGGTGTAGTGGTCATTTTGTCAGTTAGGGGTAAAATGGTAGTTTTACCCCCCGGGTATTTTGGTCATTTTACCCTTCGAGGGTATTTCGATCATTTGATAAACATTTCGAAGGCCTACAATTGCCTTGAGTGACACAAATAACCTAAATGGTCATAACGGTCCAAATGGGCCCAAGGCCCATATTCGGCCCAAGTGAACCCCTACGCTCGTGTGGCCCATTTAGCCCGAATTCAGTCACAACTATACGAACTACATAGCCTAGTCCAGTATTTTTCACTTAACTTGGATTTTATCTGTGTAGGGCCTATGAGCCCATTAGGCCCACACGACCCATTTTAGCCAAACGAGGCCCATAACGACCCAAGAGCACGAGAAATCTCGTGGTGGCCACTACAGTCTAACACTATGTTTTGTGGGCTCGGTTCACCACACGAGTGTTCACACGCCCATGTGGCCTCAATCGAAGTATTTTCAGTGTTTCAGCTTTTCGGCTTTTGCCGATTCACAAAAGAGACAGTGTGAATACACACACTCTTTCAGCTTTACAACAGTAATAATTTACGGTGTACAGATACACACCTGATTGCGAAAAGTGAATGACACACGAGAACTCCAACCTACATTCAATCAAGGCAAACCATTAATCACTTGTCAATCAGGTTAATCGAATCCCAATCAACTTATCAAAAACAGCCTCTACCGAAAATACTTGTCCAACAGATTACCACTCCATTGACTAGATCGGTCAGTTGTGGTTTGCCCACTTGATCTAGAGATTGGTGTAGCCACCTTGCCGTACCCCTACAGAAAATCCCGTATAGATGACACTTTACGTTGTTTAAATTTAGGGGCAGGGATTTAGGGGCAGGGGCTAAGTCCCATTCTCAGCTGACACCATTCCTAATCCTCCCTCAGAATGGCTACAACTCACCATCATTGATAACTCTTTATGCAACAAATTTTAGAACCCAAAATTAATGATGATGGGATCGATTGGAATAGTTTAGGTATATTTGGCCAAACAAAATAGGGAAAGATGATAAACTGAACATACACAAAAAGCCTTATGAAGAATTCGGCTATGATTAGAAGAGAGTGGGAAGCAAAGAAGAAGAAAATGGAGAGTATGTTCGGTTAGAAGGGAGGCAGAGAGGAAAAGGATTCAGAAGGAAAGAAGAAGCAGAACCAAGAGTGAGAGAGGAAAGGGATTTTGGCAAAACAAAGAAAGAAAAAAAAACCTAAAAAGAAGGTTACCTAATCGAAAATTGTAGGAAGGAGGAAAAGTAGTGGAAACTTTGATCACTTCAATAGGTAAAACGCAAACCTGAAAGGAACCCTGAATGGTAGAAAAATCCCAAAGAACATTCGACACCTTCCTTTCAACCTTTTCAAAACCAAGCAAAGAATTTCCTTGTGCCGAAACTACTCTCTTCCTTTCCCTTAGCCGAATTTCAGTAAGCCTTAGAGTCCCAATCAGCCACAACACCCTGCCAACCTCCCATTTTCAAATTTCCTTTATTTTCTCCCCAGTCTCCTCCTTGATTTGCTCCACAATTACCTCCAAGACCAATTCAAACTTCACTTTACAGAGTTTCAGTCAAACTCCACCTCTGTCACAACAAAGAAATAAAACAAATATCCCTTTGTATTCCAAGAGATTTGAACCCAAGCTCTCACAATAGCCATGTCACGCCACCACCACTAGGCCACAAGCTCATTTGTGAAGTAAATCTACCGCACTTATTTATAAGGCCTACAGTCCAGAGTCAAAGTTTACTTAAGAGGAAAAAACTAAAATTTTTTCTAAAGCCTAGGTTTGATCCCAAGACTTCACAGACACTTCTAAATACACCCAAATTACTTAACCACTAAAGTAAACATTCATTTATGACATTTTCTTGCACACATAAATTTTTATGTGTTCCCACGCTCAAGACCTATTTCTATCTAAGCCCAAATTTGGGGCTTTACACTGACATTCATAGGGACACATAAGTCAACGTGCACAACTTCTAAGGGTTTCACGACCCTCGTTCCTTTTGCATTAGAAGATCACATAGTCATATTACCTTCCAAAAAAGATTAACATTGTGAGAGATCAACTTCCTTAAGCGAACTTAAAGTGTCATTTTTCACAAGTCTATTGATTCTTTCTTAGTAAATATGACAAAGTCTCAAATGTCAAATGTACGCATCATTATATTTAGAAGTTTTAAGTCTTTTATTCGCTAATTTAGTTTCAAGTAGTGTATCCATCTTTAGTTTGATAAAATAGAGATTATTAGATATCCATCCAATACAGATAAATGTACAATTTCTAAATAATGCAGCATTATTATTAAAAGTCACGATCATGCTATCTTTAAATAAATATGCAATATAAATTAAGTTTCTTTCAAAACTTGGTACATAGAAAATGAATTTTAAAATATTCTTTTTAGAATTATCAAAATGAAGATGTACAACTTTCACTACTTCAGCTGCCACACACGTCCCATTTCTGGTCCGCAACGATAGAATTTTATCTCTAAGATCATTCATTTACTTGAACCCCTATAAAGAAACACACACATGGTTAGTGGCTCTAGAATCAATGACCTAGTCATCCATTGAATCTTCCACTAAGTAGATTTCCATCATAAAGATTTTCATTTCTTTGCCCTTAGTAGCTAGGTAATCTTTCCACTCTTTGCAATTGGCCTTGAAGTGTCTTTTCTTGTTGCAGAAGAAACACTTAGACTTAGATAAGTCTTTAGGCTTCTTGGTTATCTTCATTTCCACTTTAGGTGACCCAGAGGATTTTGCCTTATTTCTCTTAGCATGTTTTCCCTCTCCTTTAGAGAAAAAAGAAACTACCAAGTTTGCGTCTACTTTTCGGACTGGTTGACCACCATTCAACATCAAGTCATAGGATTGTAACTCTTCATAAGTTGTGTAAGCGTCAGATTCTTGTTCCCAAGGTTATATGCGACCCTAAAGACTATAAAGTACTTGGAAAAGCTTTTGAACACCATCTCTATTTGCGTGTTTTTTTCCAGATTGGACTCATTATCCGTGGCTTTGGAAAAGTAACCTATAAGAGTGGTCATATGGTCTTCAACCAGAGTACCGAGTTTTTTCTGGGCATTCATCAAACTAGTTATAGCCGACTGTCGAGCCAAGGCAGCTTGGCCTCCAAACATGTCCTCTAGTTTTTCTAGAATTGCTTTGGCAGTCTTACAGCTCTTTAGTTTCTTTTAAAGGATCCTGGTCATGCTTTCTAGCATGTAGCAATGAGCAAACTCATTAAACTCCTCTACCATTTTCTAGCCTTGGCTTGAGTGGCTGATAGGCATTTATTATAAAAAATTATTCTGATTTTCTTATAGTTTTTGACAATCATGAGGTTTATTTTCCATTCCTTATAGTTAATTCTGTTCAGAGTATTTTCAGAAAGCATGTTTAGTAAGGGAGCAGATGTCATTTTTTGAACTGAAAATAAAAAATCAATTTATTAATATCTTTGTATTAAGAAAATATTAAAACCTTCTGCAACAAATGATATGCATTAAAATGATGCATGCGTCTTATACTAAACCTTGAAAACATTTGTAAGTAGTTGCAACGATAATTCTTACACCCATTGAATTAGGTCACCTTGTGGCAATCTTAATCAACTAGTAAGAACATGAATTTTCATTCAATTAATACGTGAACGTGATTCTTTAGGTATTCACACGTACTAATAATCACTTCATGTTTTAAATCATCATTCTAACCTAGGCATTGCATCTTGGGAAGTTACTTAACTAGAATGATCTTGAAGGTAGAACCATCAACTCAAAATCTATCATTCCATGTATCATGAATAAGTCATCTTGTGACAATCTTAATGAGTAACATGTATGACTAGTTGTCCTTTATAAAAAAAATTCTTCAATGAATTCTACATGATAATACCTACCTCAGGGCCGATAAATTATCATATGCTATCACAAGATAGTTATCTCTTTTAAGGAAATATCTTCAGTGAAATCCACATGACAATACCTACCTTAGGGTCGACAAATTTTCATTCCATCACTAGAGACCATTGATAGAGGTCGTAGGTCTTGTTTAGGGACCTTCTCCCACTCAATCTTTTAAAAGACATGCAAGATTTTTATTTTCGGTTTCAATCATGAATGATTAGACTGTCATGTGACATTTTTTCCTAAACTTATCGGTCAATTCGAATATTATCATGCTATCACATAAAAGCATAAAATTAAAAGATTTTGACTAGTGAAACTTTCCATGATTCTATCCTAGAAAAATATATAACAAAAAAATTACATTTATTACCCCAAAGCATACTTTGGGTATTTTTGGTGAAAGCCAAATATATTGGTTTTGGGTTTTCGAAAACCCAAAACTTTGAAAAAAAACACCAAGGGATCTATTGTCGATTCGATCCAACCATCAGGAGGCTCTAACAGTTACTAAATAATTTGCTTACATAAAAATCTTAAGTTCGTTTCCGACTCACAGGAATTTTTCTAAAAAACTAAAAAAAAACCTACATGGAGATGATAGTCAACGATCTAATTACATATCCCAAGAATTTAGTAAAACCTAAATTTAGAACCAATCTAAATTCTAGGATTCACAACTTCAGTAAAATTACTTTATCATAAATATATAATAAAATAATAAAATACACTCATTCATATAGATATCCCAAAACATGCATATATTTACAAGAATGTCACATATTATCAAAAATTAATCAATCATGAAGAAGATAGAAAATGTAGTATTGATTTATACTATACACATAGCGTAACTTGGCTTTGATACCAATTATTGGAAAAATCTGATTTAAAAATGTTTTCTATCACAGCGAAAAATTAAAATTTAAAAACTAAGCTGGTTTGTGATATTTATAGCAATAAACATTTCCCGAAAAAGTATCTATGCTTTGTACAAGACCTATCCTAGACGTTCCCAACTCTCAACTTAACGACCTTCTCTACTATTCTCGTACAACAAATTGCTTCAAGTGCAGGCTCAAAAAATCACAAACAAAACATTGAATTAGAAATAATTTATTACTTTCAATAGGAAATTAACTCTCTCTCTCAATAGGAATTGACAAAACTGTTATTCCTAAAAAAAAAATTTATACTTGTAAAATAAATTCTCACTATTTTTTGGCAGAATAAAAATATTGAAAACGTGTATTGACTCTTGTAAATAGCTTTACCAGTGTCATCTATTTATAGAGAGATAGGATAATTCTGGTTAAATTAGTCGAACACAAATAATACTCATTTAATAGAAAAAAAATGGTCTTCTAGTTTAACTAGAAGAGGTGCAGCACTCCGTACTTAAATACATTAAGGATGCTACTCCTCCAATGTAATATGAGGGGGCTTTAGCCTCTCTTGTATTAGGTCCAAATGTGATTCCTGAACTTTTAACCCAATATTTTATAATCTAATTTAACCTTATACAAGTTTTTATATTTCCTAAAATAAATATTATCTATAAATTAATTTAATCAAATAAATTAATTTTCCAATTAAACAATTTTCTCAACCCAGTTCTAATATCGATAAAGTCATGACAACTTTACCATAAAAGAATATATGAAAATATATATTTAGTTACCAGATTCAACGGATTCACAATGACTAATTAATTTAATTCCATTTTTGAACTTCAATTTTTTTAATTAAATAATAATTTTAAAAACTTAAATTAATTCTCAAGTCATTTCTATACTTACTGAGAAAACATAGTCATTTATGTGACCCATTTATCTAACTTTATCATTTTCATCCATTCCGGTTCATTTAATTCTTTATGCAATTCACTTCTAGTTTCAACAAGCTAGCGGTGGGACCTATTGAACATATATAATTAAGGCTCCAAAGATTTATAATTAAGTTCCAACTTTTCTTCTATTAATTATAAACTCATTTTGTAACGAAGTCATTCCACTATAGTATCATGATTGAGCTCTCCCTAATTACATATCATAAAAAAGCTACTTAATTAGTGCTCATCCAATGACCTTGTCAAAAGGGTGTTACCCTCATAGGATATCTTTAATCTCTTTGGGATAAATCCGTTCTCCCAATATGATCCTATTTTATCTCATGGTAATCATTACATCTTCCTTCATGAAAAGTTAATTATTATCAAATAGTAATTAAGTCATTTATCACAAAGATAAACAACCCATGACAACATTTACTTTTCATATATCATGTAACGGCAATGAGAGGATATCATTTACCCATTTCTTGCGTTATTAATTTCACTATTGTAAATGATGTTATTACGATAGAACTCGTATACCCAATGCACCAACTTTCAGATCCTTATCTATTTAAACTTAAGATTTTACTTACTACAAAGTATACAAGTCACGCATACATAGTCTATCATCCTCTCAAGATTAAGGTATCCCAAAATATGAACATCACAAGTGAATACATACATAAACGAATTTAGGATTTATTCTACTTGGGTCCTGTTTGATGTACTATCAATCCAATCAAATCACATAAATGTCTCTATCTTCTAGGAGTCATCCGCTCTAATGCTCAAGACAAAACATCTCCCTAATTGGACTTGATAGACGACATATTAGTCTTTCAATCGGTTTGCTCAGTTTTTATTAGACTACAGACATGTTTAAGTTCATCTACTAATATAAGTTGTCTTTCTCTATTACAATTCGATCACGTAATACCGCTTAGTATTAGTTAAATCTTAAATAACCATTGAGCCAATATTTGTTTCCATTTTGCTTTGTGTACAAAAACCATAAAGGAAAAAAATACAAAGGGTATTAATATAATTCATGGATATTATTATTAAACTAAAATGTTCAAAAAATACAAGTGTATATACACTAAAATACTATCCATATGACACTAGATCCAACATCGTTGCCTAGGACAAAAATACAATTTAAAGTAGAATTTTTCAAATTCCAACACATTTGGAAGTTAGATTCAATATATCTAATAGGAGTTAACCTTCTCCAAAATATTCTAGCATATAATCCTTTTTCTTAGTAAATACTCGAATATAAGTTTAACTACTTGTTAGTGTCTTGGACTAGGATTTGCCTGATATTGACTCATTAATCCTACTACAAAAACGTATATTTGGATGTGTGTATACCATTTCATACATGAGACTACCTACTGTCGAATCATAAGAAACCTTTCTTAGATGCTCTTTTTTTTCACTGTCTTGCGATAATCCTTTAAAGAAAGATAAAAGTCCGACATAGAGGATTGTGTACCCTTCTTTGAATCGACCATAGCAAAACATTCCAATATCTTTTTCTATGTATAAATCTTACTATAAATCTATCTTTTATTATTTCGATCCTTAAGTCTTCAAAGCTCTAGAACATAGTTACTTTCACCCCAATCTTCATGCAAAATTTTTGACGTAACCACAGTTTAACTGATGACAATAACCCTATATCATCTCTATGAGTAGTATGTCATCGACATAAAGAACTAGAAAGACCACATTTCCATCCACATCACATACACAAGGTTTATTAACATTTTGCTTCAATAAAAAAATTTGACCGCTTGATCAAATCTTTGATTCCATAAGTAAGATGCCTACTTAAGTTCGTATATTAACCTAAGTAACTTGCAAACTTTATGCTCATTTTCCTTAACTATATATCCAGTGGGTTGCACCATATAAATGTTTTTTCAAGATAGTTGTTCATAAATGTTGTTTTGACATCTATTTGTCAAATCTCGCAATCGAAGCCCCTACAATGGATAATAAAATGTGGATTGACTTGAGCATTGCTACTGGAAAAAAAGTTTTCCTCATAAACGATACATTCTTTCTATGTGTAGCCCTTTAACACAAGTTTGGCTTTATAGGTCTCAACCTTTCCTTTTGCATTTATCTTCTTCTTGTAGATCCACTTACATTCTATGGGTTTTACCTGTCTAGTAAGTCTAAAAGTTCAAACACAGAGTTGGACTTCATTGAATCCATCTCAACATTCATAGCTACTTCCTAGAGCTTGGAATCATCACTCTACATTGCTTCGTCAAATGTGAGTATGCTGTCATCTTTTTGTTCGCCAAACTTAGTGTTAAAAACACATCTGCTAGACTAAAAGAAACCAAGTCTTTTGTAGACCTTCCCACTGTAACAAAACTCCCTATATTGCTGATCATTTTCAAGTCTACCCTTTGGGATAGGATTTAAAATCGAAACTTGAGGGGTTTTTTATTTCTTAAAATTTCCTCTAGTAACAATTTACTTTGAGATTTAAAGTTGTTCATCTTACTTTCCTCTAGAAAAGTAGCATGTGTTGACACCTTAAGAGTTTAATTTTTGGGTTATAAAAAAATCAACCCTATGTTATTTTCAGGTAGCCAACAAACATTTGTAATTCTATCTATGACTCCAACTTCTTCACATCTTTATGTAATATGTGAATTGTGCATTCGTAAATCCTAAAATGGTTTTAGCTTGGTTTTTTTCCATGCCACAATTTGTATAGAGTCTTAGGTGCTACCTTGGTAAATCATTTAGAATATAGAAAGTCATTTGTAATGCATATCCCAAAAAGGATATTGATAGTTGTGGATTACTAAACATTGAACAAACAATATCAAGTAAAGTTATGTTTCTTCTTTCTACCACGTCATTCTGTTATGGAGTACCCAGTGTGGTTAACTAAGATAGGATCCCATTCTTTATGGGTAAACCAGTCAGACCAAAGTGCCTTTATAAATAAACCTAACTATTTATCCACTTCCACACAAAAATCTTGAAAATTTTCAAAGGCTTCACTCTTCTGGTGCATTAGGTATACAAACCCTTATATGAAATAGTCATTTATAAAGGTTACATAATTGTCATAACCACCTTTCACACTAACGTTAATGGAATCACATGCATCCATTAGCACATGTTCTAAAGGTTGAATGACCCTCGTACCTTTTACAGTAAAAGATATCTTGGTCATTTTACCTTCCAAGCAAGATTCACATTATGGAAAATATATGTAACACCCCAAACCCAACCTAAACGTTACGGCCGAATCCGGAAGTGTTACAAACAAATTATAAATTTGACTTTCCTTCTTTTTTGCAATCATCATAAACTGTTGTCACTTACTAATCCCGATTTGTTTGGAAAGCATGTTGTTATACTTATTTAATTTAAAATCGTTGTTCGTTTACGCCTTTCAATTAAATCGAATATTTTGCAGCGAAGTTTCTTAAAATGTTATATTTTGGTAAATTGATTTGTTTCCTTGAAAACAATTATTTTCAGAAAAATTATCGTTTTCTTAAAAATCATTTTATCAATCGTCATGCTAGAAAACCAAAATAAAAATATGAAACCAAAAACAATCACAAGAGTCCGAAGAGTCAAATTATACAAAACTCTCAAAATAGAAACTTAAATAAACCAAATTTAAGTAAATATAGTTTTACTGCAACATAGACACAACCGACCTTCCATCACACTGACCAGCCTAAGTCTGAGGGTTACCTTAAATTATCAGACAAATAGAGATTGAGTTTTTATAACTCAGTGTGAAACTCACAGAAACATAATTTCAAATTCAGCTACATGGCATATCAAATGTAGACTTATTTTATACCAGAATCAGAATCATATCAAAGTAATACAGTAACAGATATGTATATATAATCCTAACCCCATCCTCTACAAACCAGCTCCAACCATCCCAACACACCTCGTGGAGTATAAAACAATCACCCAGCCCTACACACCACTTAGTACCCATACAAAACTTTTCAAAACAATCGCAACTTTGCTACCAGTATAATGGTGAGATATTGCCTCAAACAGAACACTTCCTCCACACAATACATATCCCACCCCATAATCAGACATAACAGTGAATAACAGACATACTCGTACAACAAAAACAGAACATGCCTGGCACGTACAGATCATACATATTAGACGTTATTTACGTCTTGTTTCTCACTACCAGACTATCAAATTTCATGCTTATTAACTTATTTAAACACATACCGACCCCAAGGAAGGCCCACAAATGATCGGGACGATGTGTACGAACCTAGGAGAGAATTCCAAAATTTGAGCCCACACACTCGTATGCCCACACAGCCCAAAATGGCCTAATCGTATGGTCCAACACACCTGTGTGGCCAACATACAAAAAATGGCCTTACCAGTGCAGCCCACACGGCCTTGCAAACGGCTAGCCACATGGCCATGTGGCATCGATAGTCCCCAATTTTGGCTTTCACCGATCATCATTTTTCCAATTTCTCGTTACACACGTGGCTCAATTTTGATGCGAACGCTCCCACGAGATAACCAGAACCTAAAAATCAACAATAGAAAACCCAAAATCAATCTTAATTCCTCCATTTTTATCGAGTAAACCACTTGACTACAATGCAACCATAAGCAAATTCACTTAAAAGGTTACATTCATAACCGTTTCGAATACTTACCCTTGCGCGTAGGCAGCACCCACACGAATCTTAATTCATCGATGAATTGTTTGTTTCGTGAACTTCACCTAAAACCAATCAATCGGTTATCATCGATACAAAACCCACCATGCCTCAACAAAATCGAAAACCAAAGAATAAAACTTCCAACACAAGAGAAGGAAACGAAACTTACACAATAGAACACCACTATCGCGCTTGAATAGTAAGAACAACGGAAGTAAAGCACTAAAGACCAAAAATCCAAAAGAACAATTTTGCTACCCAACTCATGTGAAAAGGAAGAAACAATATTGTGGGAAAAAATAACGTGGGGAAAAAAGTAAACGTTAAAAAGGGGAGGGATTTTGGTATATTTCCTCTTTCTCCTTTTTTTTCAAACAAAAAAATAACAGAATAACAAAAAATAAAAATAAAATAAAATAATAAAAACAAATCCTAACCAACCACTACCCACTAACTCCCATATTTATCCCATCACTTCTTAGAGTTTAAAACAAACCCAACTTCCACTATAGCACAGTCCAACAAGACTATTAATAAAATAAAATAATCCAAGCTACTCAAACCAAGACTCGAACTCAAGACCTCAAACTCACACCCCAAATCACTTAACCACTGAAGCACATACTTATTTATGAATAAAATTAACGAATCAAGACTTAAGACATTTGGGATGTTACAATGTACCTCTTTAAATGAACTTAAAGTCTCATCTTTCACAACTCTAGTGATTCTTTCTTTATTAATATGGTCAAGTCTTAAATGCTACAAGTACACCTCATTAGAGTAAGAATGTAATAGCCTATTTTTTAGTGGTGTCCGAAACAGTAGTTTCGGGACCACAAATTCGATGAGTAAGTTCGTAATATTATTATTTAAAATTTATGAGTCAAACATGATTTAAAAAACGTTTTTGATATGGTGATTTATGTTATATGAACGATTAATTAAGTGGTAAGACCCTAAAGTCAAGTGGTTTTAAAAAATAAGGTATTAGGACCTCGTTTCTATAAATCGAGCTTTAAATATTTTTATAAATATTTGCAAAGTGTTATAAAGGTTGTATTAATTAATTAAAAAGGACTAAATCATAAAAATTGAAAAAGACAATCGCTATTAGTTTAAAGGTGTTAAATTGATTAAAGAATTATGATTGGATGGCCTTAATGCATAAATTACCCATTCTTAAGTTGGTGGACGGTTAGTGGGGTTATTTAGTTTAAAAAATTATGTTTATTAAATTATAAAGACATTGTATTATGTTATAATGTTATTATAATAAGAAAAAGAAAATAAAAGATGATTCATTCATCTTCTTCACCATTTTAGTCAGAAAAAAAGGGGGAGAATCTTTGAGCTTCGGCCAAGCTTCAATGGATGCAGGTGACTTCGTTTTTCACCCGTTTTTAATACTTTTTATGTTTTTGAAATCATTATAACTAGGTCCAATTAGCTTGTACCTTCGATTCTGAAATTGTTAAAGATATTGAATGTTGTCATTGATGAATCTATGTGATTTTAGATATTAAATGATGAATTTGAAGTGTTAGTTGTTATTTATAAGTATTTTATGAAGTAATTTTGATGACTTTGCCGATTAAGGACTAAATTGTTGAAATAGTATAAATATAAGGATTTGATGTGAAATTATTACAAATGTGGGTTGTGTTGGATGCCATGAATATTCAGTTGGCATGGGTTTGTATTAAAAATGGTTAATTTGTATGTTTTACGCTTAGGAACTCAATTGAATAAAAGTAAAATGTTAGGGGTAATTTTGTAAAAATGTCAAAAAGGCTAAATTGCATAAAATATTTTTTTTACTATCTAAATTGATAAGTTGAATTAAATAATTAATTTAGATCAAGATCGAGTGGAAAATCAAGAAGAATGGAAAATTATAAAAAAGCCCTTATACTTTCACATTTCTACAATTTAGTCAGGTAAGTTCGTAACTTGATTAAATCAATTAATTTTGGTTTTGATTGCTTAATATCTTGACTGAAAGACACTATTGCACCATACCTTGATTCTGTCATACTATTGCACCATACTATTGCTTAATATCATTTAATATCTTGATCAAATGAGTAAGACATGACTGAAAGACATTATGGCATCATGATTCTATCTAGTAAGAGCATGACTGAAAAACGTTATGTCATTACGATTCTATCGAGTAAGACCATAGTTGAAAGACACTATAGCATCATGTAATGCCCCAAACCCGGCCTAAACGTTAGGGACGAATCTAGCGATGTCACATGGAATGGGATTTGAAGACAAGATTGTTGAGTTAAAACCGTTACAGTTAGTTAGCTTTTATTTAATTCGGAAAAAATAAGTACTAGTTGATTTGCTTTAAAACTTGT